>MU867083.1:193845-301488 GCA_033725935.1 Cladorrhinum sp. PSN259
GAGACCCCGACCCCCCCCCCCGCCTGCGGGGGGGGGGGGGGGGGGCGGGCGGGGGGGGGGGGGGGGCCCCCCCCCCCCCCCCCCGTCTCTCTTTTGGGTCATATAGTAAAGATTGAGCTGGACGTATGTAGCTGAGCGTCAGATTAAGGCTCTCATAGCGCGGAAGAGGCCGAAAGGGCAGAACAGAACATAGAAGATCTCCCGATTCCCAACAAAATGTCGCCCTTCCAGTTACCCTGAAACTTGAAGCCTAAGATCTTAAAAGTTCTCAAGATCAACACTACTTTAAGCTTTGCTCTGCTGTCAATGCTTCAAAGGAGTTGTGACGCGGAGTTCAAGAACAATCGCCATGACTCGAGCATTCTCTCCTCCAGCTCTAAGAACCTCCCTAATTACCTTACTATCATTCTGCGTCTCAGAACTACCGCCTATTCAAGTCTGTTACCTCTATTAAGCTCAGGCTGTCAGTTTGCTAAGTCCCCGTTTTTAAACGGCAAGTTCAAGCGGCATTGTATCTCTGAAATCTAGGGCATCCCTTTGAGCATCTCCTCACGGAGCTGTCAAACGATCTCACATTCCTTTTGAGTGCAGCGGCACACACAGCAGTCCTATACTCGCCTCATTGAGCGTTGACGTCTGCACCTTTGATAAAAAAATATTTTTGTTCTGGATAGTTACTCTTGCGCTCGACACTCCAAAAACCCTCCTGCGGCACTGCGTTTTATTTTCTCTCGCAGAGGTGTAATCGGGAGGAAAGATCGAAGAACCATTCGGTTATACTATAGAAACGAAACAAAACCCATTTAGGTACTCCACTCGACGTTGGCCAAAGACGATAGCATGTTTAGATACTCGTCGCAAAGCACTCGCTGCCTGTGCTCCCCGACCTCAGTTACCGGTGCCGGTCGTGTCTTTCCGCTCAGTGAGCTCTGTGATGGAAGGCATTTTGTAAGGAAGGCCTGTAAACCAATTAAAAACGTAGGGGTTGGGCCACTGAGTTTCTTAGCGGGCGGTTGACGTCACTTCCATTGTTAGTAGTTACCGCCCTGCGCAAGACCCATCCCGTATTATACTAGAAAAGGTGAAATTAAATTAAGTTCGAGGTACAAAGTAACTGTTCTTCAGCTGAAACTTTACCGACTATCCCTATAACTGATCCAAAACGTAGCAAAGTCATGTCGCCTGGGCTTCTGCTTCCTCACGTGATTTCGCGTCCAGGCCCAGGCCCGTCAAGCACCAGCGGTGCAAGCTGCATCTAATCGTTTGCCCAACGCCACAGACAGACAACTGGCCGTGTTGTCCCAATACGCCTCTGCCCCTCATCCCTTCACCATGTCCAACAACCCTGCCATCTATAGCTGGCTATCCACCCTGCCTGATTGCTACGGAGGCCATCGCAGCGAGACGACGTCCGTCAAGCCCAACCTGAAGCGCCCCCGCGAGCTCGAAATGACAACCCCTCCGGCTTCGGCCGCGCGGACCCGAAGCCTGTCGCCCAGTCACAAGAAGCGAAAGATTGACGATAGCAAAGCGAAAGCCATGTACCTGATCCGGATCCCGACGCGACACCCCGATCGGGTCAATCCCAACGTACATCAATCACCACCCTCTCAATGCGAACGGCTTTCCCCCCGTCCTCCAGCCTGAATTCTTCCTCTGCTGCATCCATCGAATCCGACCACCGAGATAGTAGCTCTAAAGATTCCCGCCGTGCCACCAGCCCTGTCAAGAACATCATTGGGTTACAGCGCCTCGACAAACCCGTCCTGTTCGGCCCGTTCGACGACAATGCCGGGGTGAGACTCCCTGAAGACGTGCGGCAGCTCTATTACGACATCCTCGCTGTTACGAAATACCAGACAGGCATCTATCCCGCCGAGATTCGCACAGAGATTGAAGGTCTGGATGCGGGTCATCCACCCCCAGAGTTTGTCTACCGGAGACCTGAGGAAGTAAATGATGAAGACCGGGAACGCTTTTTCGACTACCTTCCCATCTCGGCTCTATTTGCCGGCACCGCAGAGGGTACCTCATTTCAGACACGCATCGCTTATGCCGAGTTTTATAAGGTCCGCAGCATCAAAGACCGCGCAAACGAGTGCTTGGCTCTCCGTCGCGCCGAGGCGGCGTGGAACGCAAAAGTCCACGAACCACTATTAGAGCTTGCCTTGTCGAGCCGACGTATGTCTGTTATATGCGAGAACGTAACGGCGGCTAGGATTCTGCCCTGCTTTCTTCCACGCCTCATTACGGGCGAGGTGGCCGAAAGCAAAATGGTGGATTTCGTGCTGGCGCCTAACCTCGGTTCGGAGTCATCGCTCGACTTTGCTATTCAGAATAAGCTTGTCGAGCTGGCCAAGCGAATGAAGTCCTCGGGACTCGTTTCGGCCCATCTCTATGTTAACCAAACCGACTATCCCCCCTTAATGCGCTCTCCTGCGGCCGTGACTATAGAGACTAAGGTAGCTGGGGCGAGTCTCGAGGAAGGACGGCTGCAGCTGGCGATATGGACAGCAGCTTGGTATAAGCGGATGGAAACACTCGGTATCGGCGGCGGAAAATCAGGCCCGCAGTTGCCTACATTGCCGCTCATTCTAACCCACGATCACGAGTGGTTTCTTTACTTTGCAGTCGATCGCCTTGACAAGATCGAGATCTTTGGCCCCATGCAGATCGGCATGACTGACAACCTTCCAAACATTTACCAGCTGCTTGCCGTACTTCGCTTCCTCGGGGTTTGGGTCGATACCACCTTTCGCAATTGGGTCATCAGTGCATTTCATCCCTAGACGTGATTAAATACTCCCTCAAATTCAGGCTGTGATATCTTCCCGGGTGCTACGAGCCAGCCCATCTCGTAATCGTAGTTACAGCGCTCATCATTATGATGTGAAGCTTTTGGCGTCAACACGAGCTCCTACACTCGTCAGCGAAACAGCAACGAATCCACTGAATGGTACCTCAAGCCCTGGGCCAGCGCTGGCGCGCAGAGCACTGAGGATGGCGGGAGACCCTTTGCTGCCTCGGGACCGCCCTGCGGCCAGTGAGCGGGGGGGGGGATTACGCTCAGTGCGTAAACCCACCTTACCGCTTTGCATGTAGTTAGACGAGGCGTTAATCCTTAAGATCTTGCCAATACGTAGCAGGTGGCTCCAGGATTGTAGTTGCTTCTCCACCACTGGCCAGTCTGTTTGAAACTCCTGGAAGTATTTTGTGATATCTCCCTCGGACCGGTTGGTTCCAGAAATGACGATCGTCGTTGTATCGGCTCCAAATTGCTTGCCCATCGATTGGAAGATGTCGCTAAGCTTGGGCGTCGACTCCTTATTCAAAAGTCATTTGAAGCTTGCAGGGATATGCTTTATAGCTAGTATCATCTCTAAGTATGGTGTCAAACCTATTACTAGTAAGCGATATCTCCTGTAAATCTCTCTGGTCTGCTATATACGCTAGCTATCCACACTTGGAGCTCTCGCTCGTATCTCTTGCTGCTATTTAAACTTGACTTTCTTCGGACCGGATGAGGGTTATATTTCAAGTGGTCTACTGTAAATCTATTCTGTAATGCTGGTCGGATCAGTTCGTCTATTCCCTATCGCCTCTTTTCAGTATCTATTATATCGATAGCAATAGGTTACCTATACACTAGGGCTCTTTGGCAGGCAAAAAATGAAAAGGTGGATTATCTTTGCTCGATGATAACCTTCTGTAGTAGGAGAAAAAGACGAGATGTTACTGAAATTTAGGGATAATTCAGGAGCAGAGGGAGAGGTATGGTGGCACGCTCATAAGGACGCGCCTATGCTGGGGGGGAAGGGCACCTATATTCCACTTTGATCCTTGAGAACAGGGCAACTTTTTTGATCCCCCAGATTTCGGTGGGCGTTGGCAGGTGCACGCAGGATGTGCACAGGTGTGCCCTGGTTTGTCTAATGCTCCATTGGTGCAAAACGTCGAGATTCGGAACAGGTTCAAGACATATCAGCATCATCAGGGGCGAGAGGGATCCGGGTTAATGGTTTACACAGATGATATGACGTACAGACTCACAGTTTGTTCCATCCTGAAGGAATGAGAGAAATTCGAAAATGTATTCTACATGTAACGTTCGGTTGGAGTGAGAAACCAGATCGTCCGGATAACGTTGTTATCATAATAGAGAAAGAGACCAGCAGAAACCTCAATATCTAATTTCCCATTCAAGGTTCTATCTTCAACATAATGTCTTGCTCACATTTGACGGAGCTCAATGGCCTGCCGAAGTTGGAGGAAGTTCTTCAAAACAGCCTGATAGACCTCCATCTGATAGCAGCCGTAACTGAATGCACATCTCACAACCTCGGCCATAAAGTAGGACTTCATCCTCATATCCCTCGAGGCAGCATATCCAATCAGATTTCTGGTACGTGTGTTAGCACTCCAGTTCCCGGAAAACTTGGAACATCTCAAGCTTGGGAGAGGGCAAAATACTCACACCCAGACGTAAACATACGGCAATCCGGCCCACGCCCTCAAACCCATAAACCGCACATTGTCATAGATGGCCAGAACGTCACGCTCGTTACCAAGGTCCTCAAACTGTGCCGCTGGCCAAACCCCGTCTTCAACTGTCCGCTTCATGACCCTGGTTGCGAGGGCGCAAGTCTCGAGCAGCAATTTGCCGAGATTGTTTCTCCTCCCGTCATTGTACGAGTCAATAATTGCATCCAGATATAACGGAACATCAACATCGAAGTCGGAGGTCAGCCCAAAGAACCGACAAAAGACACTGTTGGCCTGTTGAAGCACGGTGGTAAGCTGTATTCCAACTTCCGGTGATGTCACCAACTGGTCAACTCTGAAAAAGTCCGTGTCGGCATCACAAAGAAGAAGGGGGCTGGAGCGGAACTGTCCTTCTGGATAGCAGGGATGGCCAGGCGGTGTGATGAGGTGAATTGAGGGAATCGCCTCCAAGGAGTTGAAAGCTAGGGGCGTGTGCAAGCAGATTGATTCTAGAACGTCGCCCCTGAACCTGGGATTAGCCGAGAGGAGAATTAAGTAGCACGCAGACGTCGACACTTACATGATAACAAGATGCTGCATCACCATCGGCATCTTCTCCAACCCACCGCGGCTCTTCACGAACCCCTCAACGGCAGCCAAGTGCGTGATAGCCCTCGGACTGAACCGGACCATCTCAAACATTCCCAAAATAACAACAGGATAAACAACCTCGTGCAGTTCCCTCCTATCCGCTCCGTCAATAAAGCGCTGCAGCTCAGTCACAGCCTGCCACTCGTAGTAGGGGTAACTGATCTCCTTCCCGCCTTTGAACGCATCCAGCACGCCGGCAGTCAACAGCCACCCAATGTAAATACATGCGGGCTTGGACATGTCGGGTCTGAAGTAGCTCGGCTGACGGAACCCGACCAGCACGAAGGCTTCGTCCAGGTAGCTGGAATAAGATCCACATCTGCCTAGGTAGTCCTTGAACGTGCGGGCGTCGACGCCTGTCATGTGGGTGGACTTGGCTGGGGCGCCACGCATGTCGTAGGGGTCGTGTCGGGCTGGGATGAGAGCATTCTGTGCATGTCGTTGGAATAGCGGCACGGTGCGCTTCCTTCCCGTGTTGGGCGCGGTTTTGATTGGTTCTTGACGGCTGGAAATGTGTTTGCTGTTAAAATGGAGCTGCCGGTCCACGTCCTCCGAGTCTTCGGAAGAGTCACCCGCGTGGGCTTCCGGGTTAATAGCGGGAGCTAATCTGCAAGACATACAGGCATGTCAGAACTCTATATCGCAAGCTATTGCTAGCCCCAAACAGGACAATGCTCTCGTAGTACCGAAATGGATAACGCTCTCAGGTACTAGGGCAGGAAGTCACTTACGGGCGAGGGTTCGTGGTCAGAACGGTAACAACGTCTGCAGTCCCTGGTAACGTTTTGAATCACTGGTCAGTTGATAGTGCTGCCTATGGGCACATTGATGCCGGGCTGATGGTTTGTCGTACCCTTGATTTTCTCCTGCCTCTGTTTGCCGCGGAAAGCAGTCATGGCCTGTGACCGGACCACCTGCTTTTGTTTCCTGTCCAGCTTGGGACCGCCGTAGTTGACAAAGACAGACATGGTGAAGTGTGCTAGTGATACCACGCAATATTGCAATGATTAGGAAATATTACCAACCAAGGACGGTTGTAGATGGGGATAGAAGTGAAGTGAGCGTTTTCCTGATCGGGACCAACAGTGGAAGCCTGGGTTTTATATCGGAGGGGAAGGTACCTCCTGCGCAAGTCGCTCAGTCAAGACATGGGTATCCTACAGCATAACTGTGACCGCTTGATGCCTTTCTCGGGGATGTCTGGGATTGCAGAATGAGGCGGGATCATGATGGGTGGTCTTGCAGAGGTGAGATTGGGCGGTCAGTCCTTAAGGTGGGTCAGATCGTCGAGCTGAGAATCCCCATAAAGTTAAATCTAGCGGCGAAGCTCTGGCCAAGAAAAGCCAAGAGGACGCTAGAAACATCCCGTTGCGATGTGATTGGTGTTGAGCGATTGCCCTTTTTAGTTTGGCGTCCCCCACCCCCTACTTCGCTCACCCTTCCTTCCCTGTTCCCCTCAGACGTCGTCACGCCTCTCCAGGTCTTCAAAGACATTTGGTCAATCTAGCCAAGGTCCTGTTTATTCTTATTGGAGTCAAATACTCTCTATGGGGAGTAATAGTATGAAAAGGTTTGTGTGTGGCGCTTTTTTGTTCACTTTCCGTCTCTCTCTCTCTTTATACCCAAGAGGGGCAAACCCTAAACCAGCCTGTGGGCTTGGTATGTACGATCAGAACTCAAGGTCTCCTTATACAACTGAAGGATATTGGCAAATGCTACATACATAATTGAGAGCCAAAATTACTCGGCCATAATATAGAACTTGTGTCACCCAACTCACCATACGAGTCAATCAAGCGGGCAATAATTACACTTGAAGCACGGACACTGAAGCCATCAGATTTGCTGATAAGGGGCAACCGGGATGACTAGGATTTTCGAACTTGACAGAGTATTATATTCCAGTACATAGATAGGCCAAGGTTGAAGATTTGGGGGCTTCTATTTGGGGGCACTTTCGAACGAAGAAGTGATACTCGTACGTATCATCTGTTCCTCCTTGTTGAGCCACTTGAAAGCCAGAGCTTCCGACGCGTTTGAATATTGAACTCTTTCTATACCCCACATTGGGACCCGGCAGTGGATTACAAAGAGTCGATTTCAAACCAGGAGGTAAAAGATTGTCCTAGAGTAAGGGATGAAGTTGGAGCACTGGATCAATAATGTCTTCATCTGGGAGTTAATGACCTGCTGGGTTCTCATTCTCGTGCTTGGTGTGACAAATAGCTTTTGATCTTGTTTTGAGACATGGCATAGGTAGATAAACGGAAACACAAAACCAATGGGGGTTGTCTCTCTGATGAATTTACTTTTCTATGATACTCCGTGTCTCATAAAGACTTCACTTTGTTGCTTCCTCAAAACTGAGAAACGCAGACTCAGTGAAGGTTTCTCATCAGTACAGGAGACAACCAATTCCTGTCTTTCTTGTTCTAGAGGATATCTAACACATATTCCGTGGCCGAAAGATTTACATCGAAGGACCATGCGATACCACAGCAAACCACAACAACCACAACAAAGCAACTCTATTCTCAGCCTACATATCACCCAGCAGACGCCTAGCACTAGCAGGGATGGATACCGCTGGTCACACTCTGCGGCATCAACTTTCAAGTTTTCTCAGCCATGTCAACAGGGAATGGTCTATTAGCTTTTACTTAATGCAACTATTGGGCTATATATGTGGAAATGATGATGGAGTAGAGTGCCAGGATTGCTCAAGTTTATGATCTACAAGTTCGCCTGTCGTTTGTATCTCACTCGTCTCCAATATCACCCAGCAGTATTGGCCTACTTCTCACGTCGTGGCCTTCTCGGTTGCTGTTTCAGTTTATCGGTTCGGATCTTGAGGTGAGTGGGTGGAGGTAATCTGGTGAGTTTGTTTCAGTCTTTATCAGAGCCTAGTGAGAGGGTCCGAGGAGGTGTGTTAGAACTAATGACAATGTATGCGTATCATAAGATGAACAGGATATCTAGCGTCTAGTCTTAATTAATAGCTCACTGAACCTCATATGGTTTCCGAGGACTTTTATATGAAAAATGACATGTACATATATGTCAAATTAGGAAGGGGCACTGGTAGAGAACTGAGTGATAGGGGAAGATAACCCTAACCCTCATCTGTTCCTACCTCGATGCACACAAACACCTTGAAGAACTGAAAAGTTTCAAGCGGTCCCTGGTAGTTACCGAATAAATACATAAAATGATGGTGAAATGATATACATATAATTAGGTAATGTTCCTTCTGCATTGAGCTAGAACACAAGCGAAAAATGGAAGCTCGATTTGACAGATCATGTGGGGTGCGGGGCTCCTTCCTGGTCCATGACTGCCCTGAAGAAGAGGGACCTGCCAGTGCTGATCAAAAACGGTTCAAAACAGCCCGTCGCTTTCCGCCATGCCACCCCGCTCTGCCCCTCACTGTTTGGTATCTGTCAGCAGTTTGTTATCTTCTTCAAGCTGCCGTGGCGTTGCTGCTTTAGCAAGACCATCACCTTTGTATACCCGCCTCTTTACCACTCATCGGACACCTTCAAGACCTCAGGCTCCTGTCATCCAGAGCAGAAAAACAGGCTCCCAGCTCCGTTTCTCTCGACCGTACCTAACCGAAGCTATCCGCCAGCACCAAGCCCGCAAAACCACCATGGCTCCTCAACTCGACGGCTATTTTTCACAAGTCGATGCCCTCGCCGACACCTTCATTGAGCGTCTCCGCGAAGCTGTCGCCATTCCCTCCATCTCGGCTGATGCCGCCCGCCGTCCCGATGTCGTCCGCATGGGCCACTGGCTCGCTGCCGAGCTGAAGAAGCTTGGCGCCACTGCTGAGCTCCGCGAGCTCGGAAAGCAACACGGTACCGACCTCGATCTACCTCCAGTCGTCCTTGCCCGCTATGGCAACGACAAGAACAAGCGCACAATTCTCGTTTACGGACACTACGACGTACAACCCGCCGAGAAGGAGGATGGGTGGGCCACTGAGCCTTTCGAGCTCACTGTCAAGGAGGATGGGCGCATGCTTGGCCGTGGTTCTACAGATGACAAGGGACCCGTTTTGGGCTGGTTGAACGCCATTGAGGCTCACCAGAAGGCCGGTATTGAGTTCCCCGTCAACCTTCTGATGTGCTTCGAGGGTATGGAGGAATACGGCTCGGATGGTCTCGATGACCTCATCAATGAGGAGGCCAAGAAGTACTTTGCCGACACCGACGCCGTTTGCATCAGCGACAACTACTGGCTCGGCACCGAACGCCCATGCCTCACCTATGGTCTCCGTGGATGCAACTACTACAGCATTGAGGTGTCAGGACCTGGTGCCGATCTCCACAGTGGTGTCTTTGGCGGCACTGCTCAGGAGCCCATGACCGACTTGGTTCGCATTCTCGGCTCGCTTGTTGACACTGACGGCAAGATTCAGATTCCTGGTATTGCAGAGCAGATCGCCCCGGTTACCGCCGAAGAGTCTGGTCTTTACGAGAACATCTCTTTCACCATGGAGACTCTCCATGAGTCGCTGGGCAGCAAGACGACCATCTTTGAGGACAAGAAGAACACACTGATGGCTCGCTGGCGCAACCCCTCCCTCTCAATCCACGGTGTTGAGGGTGCCTTCTCCGCTCCTGGAGCCAAGACCGTTATTCCCGCCAAGGTCATTGGCAAGTTCTCCATCAGAACCGTCCCCAACATGGAAATCGACAAGACCAACGAGTGCGTGTACAAGTATGTTGAGGAGGTCTTCAAGAAGCTCGGGTCCAAGAACACCATGAAGGTGTATGCTCAGCACTGCGGCAACTGGTGGGTTGCCAGCCCCAAGCACTGGAACTTTGCTGCCGCAGCCAAGGCTACCGAGAGAGTTTGGGGTGTGCAGCCAGACTTCACCCGCGAGGGTGGCAGTATCCCAGTGACGCTCACTTTTGAGCAAGCCACCGGCAAGAATGTTTTGCTTCTCCCAATGGGTAGCTCCACCGATGGTGCTCACTCCATCAACGAGAAGCTCGACAAGCGCAACTACATTGAGGGTATCAAGCTGTTGGGTGCCTATCTCCACTACGTTGCTGAGGAGCCTCGGGACTAGAGACAGGGTCGCATGAACTGTAGGAGCAAGCCACTTGACGCCTGAATCGGTGGTAACCTTATTAAAACGGCTTAATCCAAATTCGATTACCTCTATGTAAAATGCGTCTAGCTTCTTACTCTTGCTTCCCATGCCCTGTTCTATGAAGTATCAATCTTGTATCTGCCATTATTTCCAACTTGACATTTCTATCAAAGAAAAAACCAAGAAAAAAAACCATGCTGTGGTTTATCCCGTTTATGTTGATGCTGTTAAAAAGAAAGGGGGTATTGTCGTGTCGTTGTGCGTAAACCCGTAAAAAATGCGCCGTCTAACCTATTAGGAAAAAAAGAAAAGAAGAAAGAAAAAAAAAGACAAAGAATAAATGATTTAAGCCCTTTCATTCTTCCTCTTATTAACCTTGCTCTCCCTCCTCTTGGCCGTAACCTCGGGATCCCAAACACCGGCAAAGATGTCCTCGCATTCGTCTTCGTCGTCGGAGTCAAAGACTATAACCCCTTCACTTGGCTCTTTATCTTTGTTCTCCTCTGTGATTTGGCCATGTTCATGTTCTAGTACCTTGTCTTCGTTCTCCTCCATCATCACTTCGTCATGCTTGACTTTTTGTTTGCCCTTGTCCTTTTTAGTCTTTGACCCTTTTTTAGTAGTAATATATGAAGATAGAGACCGAGACCGAGATTGAGATGGAGACGAATAGATGACGTCCTCCCACGAGTGCTCGATGACCACCCTAGCGGTCTCGAGGATAAATTTCCCAATCTTGTACTTTTGCGAGTGGTCCGAGGCGTTCACGTACTTCCACCCCAGCTGGGTCTGGCATATGGAGCAGAACAAGTCGGCGACGACGTGGGCGCCCGTTACCAGGTGCCGGTTTTCCTGTTTGCCGAGGTGTGTGTTTGGTAGTTCTTTTCCTGCTGCCCCCGTCTTGTCTTGGTGATGGGCTGTTCTTGTAGTTGTTGGGGTAGGCGGAGAGACTAGGTATGCTCGTCCGTGCCGACCGTGGAATCCCTTCGAGACGATTTGGGAGTGGAAGGCTAGGTCGGAGCGGCAGGTTGCGCAGCGGATTGTGGATGGGGAGGTGCGTGATAAGCGTGGTGGAGAGGAAGAGGAAGAGGACGGCGGTTTTAAGGGAAGAGTGTCGGGATCTCGTCGCCGGCCGAACGAGGGGAATATGAAGGAGGAAGGGAGGAGGAAGAGTGGGAATTTGGGGCCGGGGTCGGTTGGTGGTGATGGCGGTGCGGTGCGGAGGGAGATCAGCTCGCCAAACATTGTTGAAGTAGGTTTAGGGATATTGTATGAAAATAAACTTTAAGAGTGTAGAAGTTGAGGATGTGAATAAGGAAACTTGGATCTTTGGTATGTCGACGGAATAAAATTTCAAGATGAACCCAAAAAAAGGGGGGTTTAAAAGCGGTCAGGAGTTGGCCGTCAAGGTGTCGTTGACCGCAACATGGAGAGGACAAGTTCACGAGAAATTATTCAAGCCGTCTAACGGGATGAAACAAAGAGACAAAAGCAAACTAGAGTTTTCTTGACAGATATTTTGACGACAGCAGGACATTCGCCTTTTACACTCCGGGCCATTACACGCATCTCCGCCGGCTTGCCACGAGTCATCAAGGTCATTGGAACCCGATCGGGATCCGGTGCACCTGACGCTTCTTCCCCCCCGCCATGGCGGTAATGGGGGGACTTATCGATAGGTGATCTGGTTGTGAGGTGGTCAGGTGCGGGGCTATCCCTGTCACCAACTGCCGTCCTCCCGACGGGCGATGCATCATGCAAAGTGCCCGTGGGGACTTTCTGGAGCCGAACTTGTCAACTCTGCTTATGTAACCCCTCCAGCGACGCGGGGCGTCTGTTCGGGAGGTGCTCCTATTTGAGATGAGGCTATTCTCTCACGGAGGGTGGAAGAATAGGCATTTTGCTGATCTTTATTTCTTTGGATTATGACATTTGGCCGATCTTGAGATCAAGCCACACTCCGATATCGGCTTCAGCATCTTTCCTCATTAAGTAGATCATACGGTTGGGGGTCCGTTGCTCCCACAGAACCAGTAGGTCCACTTGGTGTGTTTACTTCATAAGAAACCCCCTGAACAAGCTCACTGATTCCACCACACACAACCAAAAGACGCCGAGGAACTCCCTCCAGCCTTCCAACCACCAGACCCCCAACACTCGACTCAGCAACCATATCTTCCTCGCATGTCCTGTCGCCTCTCTCTCCCATTGATCTATGGATATTTCCCCGTCCCAGACCTTGCCCAGCCCCAAACAGTGCCTCGCTCCTTGTTCGGTTGCCACGGCAAGATGAGGCCGGAACGTTGTCAAGGCATCACCAACCAGGATAATTCTCCCGTGATGGTAAACAGCCTTTTCGCAAAGCGCATCATTCACCTTGGTCACAAACACTTTCTCAGTCTTGCCAATGAGCCTCGCAACGGGAGCAGCCATCGAGCCAATCCGCGCCGCCAGGTAGCGCTTCCAAATTTCGGGACGGACCATACCCACGGGAACTGTATTACCATGAGTGTGACCGTTGATATCCGTCAAGACCTCAGCGAGCTCGGGAGATGAATCAGAGAAGTTGTGATACCATACCCAGTTGATGAGACGAGAGCCAAGCTCAAAGGACCCAGCATCCTGAGGAATAACGTAGATGACAATGTAGGAACGACTAAGGAGGTTCAGAGTCATGCGACGTTGGAAGTAGTCTGCCACGTCGTCCGAAAGCTCGCTCTCCAGAAGTGTTCCACGCCAAGCGACGTAACCGGCGTACTCTTTCCTTGTGGGTGCCTCGACAAGAGTTCTAATGGTTGAATGCAAGCCATCGGCGCCGATCACCAAATCAGCGGTGATGGAACTCCTCTTATCGTCCTTCTCAAGGTACCAGACAGTCACTCCGCCGTCCTTTTGGTCCTTACCATACTGGAGTTCGATGACCCTTCTCCCGGAGAGATATTCAGCCCGCCCATCACCATCTCTCGGCAGCGGTGGGTCGGGCACCGCATCGGAAGCAAAGCCATCAAAGTTGGCACGGAGGATGCGGTACATCAATCCCCAGCTCGTATTGTTGCGGCGGGCATTAATATTCTTGAACTCCTCGCACTTCCGGTAAGCAATCCGAGTGGCCACCGATGGAATTGAGGCCTGCCTGCCCGTATCGTCATACTTTCTGAGGAGCTCCTCTGCTGCAGGACCAAAGCAGATGCCAGCATTGTGACTGCTGCGGATGTGTTTGCGGTCTTGCTCGAGTATCACCACATTGCTGCCGTGTCGCTTGAGATATAGTCCGTGAAGAAGGCCCGCAATCGATCCGCCGACCTTTATGTTTCCGGTTCATCAATTAGTACAACTATGTACCACCGACGGAGATTTATTTTCTTTAAACTTACAATTACAACTGACTTTGGCGGAGCCATGATTGACAATCCGATCGATGTTCGTGATATCTGAGACAACCTTGCAAAAGCTGGAAACCCCAGCGTCCAAACACCCAACTGGAATCCTCAGCACTGCAGCTTCTACACCAAGGTAAACATTGGAGCCGATGTGTTGCGTGCACCAAAGGAACCGCTGGCTTTATAAGATCAGCATCGTTTTCCTGGTGTCAGCCAGCCACACATCTCTCAAAAGATCATCATCCCTTGCCCATCCTTGCTAACAACGAGCAAACGTGTTTAGTGTCACTACGGCATCATCTGGCGTGTTGGTTGTTCGGAGACTGTGCCCGTCCAGATCCTGCAATTCTCCTAAGGGCAACGGGATAAATTTATCATAGGGTTATGCATATATAAAATAAAAACAAACCCAACCCGCACGCTGTCTCGCTCGCATGGCTAGCAACACAGTTTCCTAATTGGCCCGTTCCTGAATATTTTTCCTGGGATTAACGGCCAACGGCACCTTTGTTCAATTTCTACAAAATTCCCAAACTACAGATATGATAAGCATCAACTTCAATTACGGCTAAGAACATTTCGATAGACCAAACTGTGATTGCCTCTTTTCGACATTTCGGAGATAGACACAGATCCGACGCGGCCCTTCGGTATTCGGTCGGGCGGTCGGGTTCCAAGTGCGTTTTGGGCCTCGAAGTTGGTAACAGACCGTTTGTTAGTCGTCTCAGCTCCGCCCCAGCGCCCAGACTTTCTCGGTCGGGCCGTTGATGCCAAAGTGAAGTAAAAAACGTAAAAACTTAGCAAATGCCGTGTGCTCAGTGCCGTTCATCCCGGAAATGACGAATTACAATTGGGAATTGCAGCGGAAGTGCCTTCTTTTTCCTGCCTTTGCCCGTTGCCACTTCTCCACTTTGTAACACGTGATTTGTTTCTTTGAATGCCAAGGTGTGTTTCCTTTGCCAAGAACCCCACTTTTGAATGCTGCTGTTTGCAGTCATCAAATTCGGGGCCCAAGCTGGGCATTTTGCCAGAGATTTTAACGTGGCTTTCCTTTCTCCCTCACACAACCTTCAACCCAGCAAGGCCCTCACCGCGAATACTTAAAAAGGCAATCGCCCCACAGAATCTTCGATTAGTGACCACATCTCGACAGCTATCAAGCTCGCGAATCCCCTCTACTCAAGATTGTTTGTCTCGCATCATCAATCACCGCATTCAACAAAAACAACCCCCTGTCTCTGCACCATAAATACCCGACTGCCCTACAGTATAACAGGCACCGACTCAATCCACAACTCTTAACCGGTGTAGCAACTTCAAGCAACACCAACACCGTTCTCCAACAGCCGGCTATTTTAGCACAACCCCTCGCTTTCCACCAACCCCAAATTCCCAAGTTGATCAATCAGCCACGGTGGCTAGAAGCAATGGCGCCAATGAAACAAACGAATAATAATTGGAGTAGTAGTAATTATGGCGAGGGCATTGTTCACCAGGCCAATATCCTCGCCAGCTGCTATCTCGTCGACAACTCGGCCTCGGGCGCCGCTACTGCGTCGCTAAAGGGCCTCCACTACTGCACTACGGGGGTTGCAGGGGCCGAGTGGTATTCCTGAGGTCCCTTCGACGGGACTGCCATCGCCACCATCAAGCCCCCCCCTCGCGGCAATCAACACCACGACCAACGAGCTCGCGCTGACTCCCAAGGCGAGGAAGTCAAGAGCCGGTCATGGTGTTAACACCACCGCTACTGGATCATCGTCGCCGTCTTCGGTCGCCGATGACCAGCGCCGCCGAGGGGGGGCAGCACTGCGTATCAGGGGGGAATGTGAGAGGTTCCTCTGCGGGACGCTGCGCGCCATGTTTCTGGGTGAGAGGAACGGGGCACCGCAGCACTCGGTACTGACCAGTGTTTATTACAATCACCACAACATCAACACCAATTCGAACACCAACATCATCAACTCGAACAACAGCCATTACGGCCAACTGACGCCGCCAGACGATTTTCCGCTTGCTCAGATGGCTTCTGCTGCTCGCGGGAATGGTGGGTTTGGAAGTGCCTCTATCGGCGGCCCTATCCAAGCGTACCTCGAGATATGGGACTATGTTGGCGGCTCGAGCTTCCGCGCCTTTATTGCCGAGGATGCCGGTGCCGGCCAGGATGAGAATAAGTCGTTGTTTGTCTTTTTCGATCGTCATGTTATGAGCAGGGATTTGAAGCAAGCGTATGTTCTTCCCTTATTACCTCCCCACCTTGACATGAACAATGTTACTAACTTGCTCGAACAGTCTTGTCGCTTTGATCGAGCTGGCCGAAGGTCCATTGGAGTGCTCGCACATGGTCATTTGCATCGAAAGAAATATTCCGGCCGAAGAGGCCAGGGCGTTGACCAAGGGCCTGCAGTGGGCTGGATTCTCGCTGACTACGCTGGATTATTGGTCCGGCGGACTGGATGTGGTCAGTGACCGGTGGTTATTCATGGGTATGGAAGTTTAAGGCGTGAGGGAGCTTTTTTTTCTCTTTATTTCTTGAGGAATGGATGGGTCATGGGTTTTATCATCAGGGATTTTTTTGTCTTGATCATTCGTTTTTGAAGGGAACTTTTTGGCAGGTAACCTGGGCTGCCATTTTGTGATTCAATTCTTTTCCGTTTTCGCTTCTCTCTACTGGACGCAGTTTGCATTGGTTTTATGAGGTTGTCTCGTTAAGGGGGTAAACAGCGTCTCTCCTGCGGGTAGTTCATGCTGCGCATTTTCACGGAGTTCTTCCTGTGATGGAGTTCTCTTTGAGAACTCGGGGCGATGATGACTTCGGTCAGATTATCGTTTTTGTCTTTGAGGAGGAATTCAATACCATGCTAATTTTGCATGGTCTTTATTCACAGTCGCTACTGTGACGGTGTGGGTTTTTTTGGGCGTTCAATCATCACATATCACCTAAACAAAGTAGTATAGGCAAATCCCAGATACCTCAAGAATCTTCAAAAACCAAAGCATGCTAGCTATTCTGTTTTTTCTACCGTGGTATCTACCCATGAATATGTACTATTTATCTGATATTTCAAAAATATTTTCTCAAGGGAAAATGTTCAGCCTATAGATCACCCTCGAATTTCCTCACCACCAACCCTTTCTCGCCGAGGTAATCCTTTACCTGCTGCACGGTATACTCCCCTCTGTGGAACATGCCAGCACCGAGAGCGGCATCAGTAGTAGTCTTGTCAAATACCTCTTGAAAGTGACCAGGGTTGCCCGCGCCACTGCTAGCAATAACGGGAATCTTGATCGCGCTCTTGACCTGCGAGATGAGCTCAAGATCAAACCCGCTGTTGGTGCCGTCCTTATCGATGCAGTTGAGCAAGATCTCGCCGGCACCCATTGCCTCGACCGCCTGCGTCAACTCGACGACATCAAGATCCCTCGTCTCGCGTCCGCCCTTGATGGTGCAGGCGTACCAGCAGTACTCCTCTCCGTTGGGACCGGGATAGCTAGTCTTTGTGAAGGAATGCTTGGTATCCTCCGGCTTGGAAACGTACACCCTCTTGGGGTCGACACTGACGACAACAGCCTGGTTGCCGTACGCCTTGGAGATTTGCTCAATGGCAGTGGTGCCGGCCAGTTTCTTCTCAGCGGCGTAGTATTCCTCCGCGGCAATGACCGCGTCACTGCCAATCGAGACCTTGTCGGCGCCGCTCTTGAAGTACATCGTCGCGATATCAAGCGCGGAGATCTTGGTTCCGTCCACGTCGACTGTGTCACGAATACCACCGCCGATAGTTAATGGCACGAAGACGGTCTCGGATGTGCGACGGAGGATCTCGAGCATGGGGAGATCGGCAACGGGGCAGTCGCGGAAGGAGGTGATGTTGAGGAAGGTTACTTCGTCGGCTCCCTGTTCGTAGTACTTCTTTGCCATCTCGACTGGCTTGCCGAGATTACGGACCGATCTGTTGTCAGACTTTTCGCGCACGTCGTACTGGTCGCCCTTGGTTACTACCAAATCGCCCTGGTCGTTCGTGCGCACGTCGAGGCAGGCGATGACACGTCTTGTGAGGCCGTCCTTTGGTACGAGTTCATCGGCGACGGTGGTTTCTTGTGGGGGGCGTTGCGCGAGCGCGGCGGCTCCTGACCCGTCAAGAAATGCGCGGAGAACTCTGAGGCCGGCGACACCACTCTTCTCGGGGTGGAACTGCGTCGCAAAAACGTTTCCCTTTGCGACAGCTCCTACAAAGGTCTCGCTTCCGTATGTGCCAGTCGCTACGGCCCATCCCTGGCTTTCTAACTGGCCCTTCATGTATGGGTACTTGTATGAGTGGACATAGTAGTATTTGGAATCGGGGCGCAACCCGTAGAGGTTCGGGTTCGTGGGGCAAGAGGCATCGTTCCAGCCGATGTGAGGGACTGCTTTTACGCTGTCGTCGAATCGATCAAGAATACCAGGGACGACGGTGAGCCCGGGGCAGTTGGGGTCTTCAGCGGATCCGCCAAAGAGAGCTTGGAGACCGACGCAGATGCCCATAAATGGCTTGCCGGCGTCGATGTGGGCGCGGAGGGCTGGGACATAGCCGGCGGAGGACAGCTGAGAGAGGCAGTGGCCGAAGTGGCCGACGCCTGGGAGAATCAGTTTCTGGGAGGAGAGTCAAATGTCAGCCATTGACAACTGGGATCCGAAAGTAAACAATGATTCATACATCAGCCTTTGCGACATCCTCCGGTGACCGGATCCAGTCAACCTCGTACCCAACTCTTTCAATGGCATTGACGAGACTGCGCACGTTGCCGGCGACGTAGTCGAGAAGGTAGACTTTTGGCATTTTCAGTCTGGAGCTATCAGGTCAACAAATACCTACAACTTGGAGGACTGAAGCTAAGTAACTGGTGATGCGCCTGGAGGTAGAAAATAATGAGTCAAGGACCGGCTTCCATCAAAATATTCGGCGGGGTTCCCGTCGATGGCGGGGCACTGTTTCGTTACAACGGCCCACCGATAAGACTCCCCGCTATCGGCGAGGCCAGGGGTTCAAGGCAATGGCCATTGGAAAGCGTCCCTGGGTTGACACTTTTAATTCTCCCCATTGAACGCGATACTGGGATTCCTATGTTCCCCCTCTCTCGCTACAACAGTTTTAGACTGCAATTGGCCTGTCTGTTCTGCAAGGGATCGATATGTAATCTTCTCCGCAATCAACGTTGTCGACGGTCCTTGTATCCCCATTGTTTCCACTTCCAGTTGATGCGATGCATCTGGAAGTCTTGTAAAACCCTTAACCGACAGTTAGCCGGACATACTTTCAGTTTTCCAGCCATGGCAAGTTCCTTCGGACACAATATTAAGCCGACGAGTCTCATATCGCAGCATCTCGTTACCCTGCTATTTGCCAGTCACTCCAGCCCACTTCGAATTTATATTATTCGCGGGTCTAGGCGATGTCTAACGGAGGCTTCGTTCTCGAAAATCCTCCAACATCGCTATCCGGCCTGAATGGGCATTCGCAGGAGGTGGATCTGATCCTTCGATGGGTGGCACGTTGGTTCATGTCGTCGTCATCAGGCAGCACTAGACACCGTTGGTGCCGTTGGAAACACAATGACAGACAGCCCCGTACGGACCACACGCTGTGTTGGCAGTGGTACCGTGGATTCCGTCTGCGGGAGGCAGGATGGAACCACTGTCTAGAATTTGTGCGAACAAGCGTCGTGGCACTCGGCAGGAGATGGGGTATTCGGATTCGATGGCTCGAAAATCATTGGAGTAGTGCGCTTCAGTCTTAACATCATAGTAATCAAGTGACCACCATCTTTTGGTCATTAAAGGATAAGACGATGCCCAAGAGCTATCATGGCCAAGTAAACAAGATGGGGTTTGTGTTAATGATGGCATCTTCCAAGATTCGGCAATCTGATTTCCAAGGTCCCACCGACCACGGACCTTGGCATTGCCCTGGTGAATCTACACTACTGGGAGGACCCCGAGCCAACAACACAAAAGCAGGGCGGGGTGGGGGCAGTTTCCGGATTCGATCCGCTGACATTGACAGTATCGATACTTCGTATGCCGCCTGCGTGCCAAGAGTAATACAGTACCTGTACATAATCTGCTGACGTATCACCACATGATGCGTCCCCAGCCGTGCAGTGCCGAAAAGAAGGGCGAAACCCGTTGTTCCCGGTGTCTCTTTCAACATTCCACATCTCACAGTGTGCTTTTTCGGCGTACCCGGTTTTTTCTTTTGTTGTCATCCCGGGTCCTAAGTTCGCCTGCTTCTTTTCCCTCACGTATTGCATTTACTGATTTATTCTTTTTGTTGCAATGGTTTCAACTTGACAACTGTGCCTCTCTTTGCTTATTGCTGCCCAAAAATCCATGCTGCTGCGGCGTGGCATAATTCAACGTCATCCCCCAGCCCCGCGGTCGACCCGTTAATGCCCTGAGGCGGTGAATTTGCTCTTTTCAAGAAACAAGAAAACACCATTTTTATTCAACCTCTCTTGCTCGTCTCCAACACCTCGCTGGCTTGCCGACTCTCAACGCTCCCTCCCGACGACACAACATGGCATATGGCCTGCGCCGGGTGTTGCTTGCCGTCGCCCTCTTGGCAGGCACCATCTTCACCCTCTGGTTCGTTCCACAATACCTCAGGCCTGTCAACCCCGATCAAGACGAAAGACGGCGAGACAAGAAGTGGATAAATACGTCGCCGCATTGGATAGATCGCCAAACGTGTCGATGGCTGGGTTTATGCGGGATAACACACATCAAATGGGATGCGCCGGCTCGCTCGGGTTTCGGTGGGGAGCCAATGATGGCTGAGTTAAAGAAACTTGCGCTTGGGTGGAGCGATGAGAGAGAAATAGACAAGATGGATGTCAGCGACTGGGAGATTGCGCCGCTTCACCAGGACTTGAAGCGCAGTCGGAAAGCTGCTAAGCGGGGTGTCAAGGCCAAGATATTGGAGGATGTGCCAGAGTATGTCCTGGACAATGCGCCATTGGTTCACCTTTACTCCGGAGAAAACTTCTGGCCATCGCACATGGCGGAACACGTCAAACACTTACAACCTTTCGAAGGACTCACGTTGGTGGACTTTGGGAAATCCGTTGATCTTGAAAATATGGGCGGCTTGAATGCCCGGAACGGGACCGTCTTCTTGACAAGCGAGGTTGATGTTGAGTCTCGACCCAAGTGGCTGCATAGTTGGGATGGAATTCCGAAACCATTTCCCGACAATGACGAAGATGACATACCCCCGAGTGGAGATAGGGATTCTGGGAGCCCACCCCCTAAAGAGCGCGACGGATCTACATGGTGGGACGCCGACAAGCAACACCCGCCAAATCGCATCGCCTTGCCCAAGATCACCTCTGGAAGTGGACGTCACTTCCCGCACCGAAGTCTTCGTAGGTCCTTTGCCGAAGCACAACGACCAATCGTTGCCAATTTCCCTGAAGATAATAAGCCTGAGCTGAGCGGGTACTCGAAAGCCCCCGCAATTCTCGTCCTCGTTGACAAGGGTGCTGGTATCATTGACGCTTTCTGGTTCTTCTTTTACAGCTACAATCTCGGACAGACAGTCCTCAACATCCGATTTGGCAACCACGTCGGCGATTGGGAACACTGTATGGTGCGCTTCCAGCATGGAATCCCACGGGCCATGTTCCTGAGTGAGCATGCCGGCGGCAAAGCATACACGTGGCACGCTCTGGAGAAGCGTAGCCAAAAGGATGGCAAGCCAGCTCGGCCCGTCATTTACTCTGCAGTCGGTAGCCATGCCATGTACGCTAATGAGGGGCTTCATCCATATGTCCTGCCGTTCAAGATGCTCAAGGACGTGACAGACAAGGGTCCTCTCTGGGATCCTGCGCTGAACAACCTGGCATACTGGTACGACTACGAGATGGATCACGAGGAAGAGAACACCCTTCTCAAGGGTGAGGAACGAAACAGCTTGACACCCGCCAAGTCGAATCCGGATGCGCCAACCTCTTGGTTCCATTTCCAGGGATCCTGGGGGGATGATATCTACCCTCTGCGCGACAGGCGGCAGTGGAGATTGTTTGGGGAGTATCATTACATCACCGGTCCGCTGGGGCCAAAGTGGAAGTACTTGGAGAGAAGGAAGGTCTGTCAGACAGAGAAGTGCACTATTGTCGACAGCATTGAGGCAGGGAAGAAGTCTGCTTGGTATTGATAAGAGCGGAATGCGTTTAGATGGGTGGCTATATTTGAGGCAGTGGTCTCTCTGGCGTTGTCTGATACCCCATGGGTTTTGCCTTTTTATTTTCTTGGAGATTACGAAATATTGGATATGAGGTGCATTGGGTAGATGGGTAGGGTAGAGAATCCCTTTTCTTTAACACGTATGGGGGCAGTCTATTTAGAAAGTTCTTTCTATGTCATAACGATTCAATTTATTCTCATTCATTTAGTTGACAGCTGCAGTGGCTACCGTCGTTAACACCCATGCCACCCACATCCTCCACAGTGACACTCGACCTCTTTCATCTGCTCTGCCCTCTGAATCTTGAAGTGTCGAGCATACGACTCAATGACGGCGAGAGGACTGCTAAGAAGCAAAACAATCGGGACCAACTGTCCAAACCCTATCCTGTCCTCCGCCTCGGCCTCAGTCTCAGTCATTACCTCATGTCCGTCGTTCCTCGTATCTATTATCCCATAACACCCCAAGCCAAACCATAACAACAACTCCATAATGTCAAATATATCCGAACAACACATATTCCACACCCAAAAGAACAGTGTCTTGAACAAATCTGTTATCGCCCTCCTGGGACCCCAGTCCAGCTTTTTGAGGCCAACAGGCTTGTGAGGAACCACGAACCTCCTCACATGATCCAGCCAAAACGACCTGATCGTCACCGACAGACCCAGCACGTGTCTCGTATAACCAACAAATATCAACACCCAGTTCACGACCAACCACTGCTGCGGTGATCCGCCCTTTGGCTGTCCCAAAGTGCATTTAGCAGGACAGGCCGTGTCGTAGTCCCAGCATTGGTAGCCGGTTACCCAGCTTGCGTAGAGCAACAGCGAAGCGAAGAGTAGCATCAGGACTAGACGAGCCCCGACGTGGATCTTGAGGGGCCATCCTTTCATCCGCCAAGGGAGTTTCACTCTGTCTGGACCTTTTTTGGCCGTGGGGGAGTGCTGGTATCTCAGCACCAAGAGGGAGGAGAGGTGAGTGATGGAGGAGAACCAAGCCAGGTCGGTGGCGATGTCGAAGTGGTACACCGTCATCGGTTCGTTCTTGTCCTTTTGGTGCAGGCCTGCGACGGCTGAGACCATGACTGCTATGCCGGTTACCAGTTGCGTGTCGCTTAGAAAGCGGACGAGGTCGGAGGTGACGGAGGTTAGGAGGCGGATGTTGATGCGGAGCCTCGTGTGGAGGTAGCTTACTACGGGGCGGCAGATTGTTATGCGGGAGAAGGCGTCGATGCGGTTCAAGGTGTCGTGCTCTGCGCGCCCTGGGTGGGGGAAGGTTCCGTCGGGCAGGAGGGAGCCTTCTGTTCTGGTGAGGAGGAGGCAGAGGATCGTGGAGAGGATGGTGAGGAAGGAGGTTACGATGAATGCTAGGATTACCTGCGGGACAGAAATAATGTTAGATGCTGGATAAAGTGGAAGGAGGTCTGACTCGGAGAAAGAGAAAAACATACACCGACACCCGCTACCTCGACATCGTGTTTGAGTTCCGGGCAGTAACAGTTGTCAAAGTAGGCACACGTGAATTCTCTTTCTGGCAGCCAAAACGAAGAATTGGACTGGTAGTCCCAGCAGTATATTGTGTTGTTGACGTGGACGTGATCAGGGGCGTCGGGTAAGGAGAAGGTCTGACATGTGCTCATTGTGTAGTCGGACTCGCAGTTGAGTCCGGCCCAACATGTTCCTCAAATAACTGGTCTTGGTATGGTGAGAAGTATTCTTCTTTTCTTCATGCAGCCGTGATATTTGGCTTGTTAATGGTATCCGCGAGATGTGTTCATGGCTGCCTTCAGGCTCATTCCTTTGTTCCCGGAACAAGCGGGTTGACCGGAATAGGGGCATGTGGGATGGGGCTGGAACCCGAGACATGTGTTTTAATCGAGCACTGGAAGGAATGCTTCTAGAAGTATATTATAAGGGTTTTAGACAAGTCTTGAATAGATTCCAGAGAAATGCCTCCTCATCTTCAATGGAATGGAAAACATGACCTGGAACTGGTGGTGGGCCTTCTCGGACTGTCCGAGTCCTCAAAGACAAAGAACCATTATTCGTTGATAACAAGTGAAAATATAGAAAGAGGTGAATGTCAACGAAAATACTCTCACGGACTCTGGGAAGTCCCAGAAGGTCAACTACGAACAATTGCTTTGGTCTGTACTTTTGGTTTTTGCTAAAGTTCCTTCAGAACTGGCGGTTACAATGTTATCTCCTCTCCAGATTGCAAAAAATAAAGAAGAGATGGCGTTGCATTTGTCAACCTAAGATGCGGTCTCTCCTCGTCAGTTTCTTCTATGTTGGCTTCATACGTTGTCGCGAGCCGCCAAGAGTTATCTAGTACCAAGATCTTCACCATAAAGATCAAAACACATTTCCCCGAAGGACCGAATTGCGAACAACAAATGATTTACGGGGACGTTTGACAAAACAGTGTTCCTGAAACAACCCTGCATGGCGGCCCGAAAGAAACGGTCACCGGGTTGTTCGCTGCCAAATGATGGCATCGCGATAGCCGCCGGCATGCCTGGAGCCGCCAGCCTGGGAACATTGCTCGTTTCACCACCAAGACCGGCCCCTTTCCCCAGCGCTGATTTCACCGATGTCGAAATGCAAGCCATCGAGGAGATCTCCGCACGTGGGGGTTCATGGGTCTTTAATGACATCAGTTTCCGCCCATTCGTGAGAAATAACCAATCCGAGTCATCTCTCCAACAAAATGTCTCCTATACGAGTATAGCCACTTCCGGCATATCATCTTTCCGACCAAGTCAGCGTTAATGTGAGGCATGGCTTCGCTGAATTTGTCTTGTCAGGAGAGCCTGATGTTTCGAGTGCAAGCCATTGTCTCCTCGCTGGAAACCCAAGTTCCAAGGCACCTGTATGAGAGGCGAGGAGAACAACCCCATGCTTCCATTTTTAGACCAAGTTGTGAGGTGATGTAAAACCGATAGATTTCATACTTTAGGCTCCGCATTGCCTCTCTGGATGCATCCCATCAATCCAGTGATCCAACGGTTCTCGAGACAGCTGGCCTGTCTCGTTATATTCCTGCGCTCCCTCAATTCTTGCGTCTTGGATACGCCATGGGCAGGTCACCATCCGCCGAGGTCAGCGCCTCGAGCCTCCGGAGGCACGATTCTCGTCGGGTCGGCCTCTTTTCGAAACCAAGCTCGACGCTTCAGCCCCCAACTCTTGTTCTCATGGTTCCCGATGGATCGAGACATCACCACCCGATCTCGGGCCTGGGATTGCAGACGCCAAGCTCAACCGTTGCCGAGTATGGTGATGATATAGGACGCGATCGTCTTTTTCAGTTCTATGCCAATCGATCTCTCGCTCGGAAAAAGTCTATGCGGCAACTGGAGACACAGGGAGAGGACAAATCCGAAGTGTCCCCAAGCAACTCTTCATCAGAAATCATGGCAGAAAATCGAAGCTTGCATCAACGTATCGCAGGCATGCAACGAACAGAACTGGATCTCCTGAATGACAACCAGAAACTATCGCGCAAGCTGGCTGCGGCTCAGCAGCACTACGAGGCAAGGAGAGAGCAGTGGAAGGATGAATGGCTGAGCAGGGAGAAGGCCTACGAGGACCGAATCAAGGCCTTGGAGGCTAGGATTACTGACCAAGAGAAGGAGTTGCAGGATGCGCTTGAGCAGTCACCGGGAGCGATCATCAGGATGCAGGTTGTTACTGCGTAGAATTATTGTATGATCGTGGAGATCTGTGGCGGCATGTAGAGTTCAGCAATAAAACTCATTCCAAGTTTTGGTTAAACCCCAAGTTTTCAGTTGAGACCGTGACCCCCACTCGCAGTTCCCATCGAACCTTCCTTTGGACTTCACAAGGCACGAATTATCGCTGCAAGCTGGCATCTGGGGCCCGGGAACGTTTATCTACTGCTGCACCATCTTTGATTTGGCAAAATCTTCAATAAATTCCACCAATTCACCATCATACCGTAGGGCATTGGTCATTGCTCTCTTGTTTTCTTCATCTCAATTCCAAATTGTGAAGTCGCCGTGGACTCCTTTCAACTGCGGCAAGTGTATTTTCTCCCACTCGAGCACACACCATCATCGCCGACGCGGTCGCATTTCTGGGTGAATTCAACAAGCTCGCATCGGGCTTTTCGACCTTCTAAATAGACTCGCATCACTGCAGCCAGTATTGCACAATATTTAATCCTCGCTGTCTTAGTTCCCGGATCAGGCCTTTAAATTACCTGTTGCAAATCCCCTTGAGGTACTTCCAGCGTACGAACAGTTGGAGCGTTTGGCCGACGATTTTCTGCAGACAGCAAACGAGCGGACGAAAGAAATGGCCTGCGCAGGGTTTCCAAGTTTTAGTGGCGTGGAGAACGAGACCGAATAAGGGAGCTACTCAGAAAGATCCGAACATTGCGGGAAGACCTTATTCTATGTTTCGAGGCCTTGCAGTTGTCCTGAGGGTAAGCCTCCAATCTCCGTTACGCCTGGTCACACTCAGTAGCTAATGAAACTGCTCTCATGACCATTTCACCGCATTTCAATCAATTGTAGGGTCCAAGCTCGACGAGATGATAAAGAGAACCACTCGGCGCATCAGAGCACCAAACCAAGAACTCCGACCATCTCGATCGATCACGCTCTGTCCTTCTACGCCAACTGCGTCATTCTCTGTCCAACCAAGTGCAAATGCCAATGCCACCGTCGATTCACGTTTTGGAGCCCTAAATGCCTCGGAAAGGTTGGATGGTCGGAACACGATCTGTCAACTACAACAGCCTGCCAGTGCTTCTCGTGCGGCCGTACCATCTCCCGTTGACTGCAAGTCAATTCGGCAACATCTATTCAGGCAATATCATCCCCCTTACCTGGATCCGGACCTAAGGAGTCATCTGGGCTATGTCTTGGACGAGTTTTCCAGCCATTGGGGCATCTTTGTATCTGCGGTTTCCTGAGGTCGTGCCTCCTGGAAGCAAGATCTGGCCATTGATTGGGAAAGGACGAGCTGCTGTCATCAATCAATACGGCAACTTAGGCATGACACGATCACACCATACCATACATATCCAATACCAAGATGCTATTGAATTTTTAGTTGATCAGGGTGCCCATGCTGCTCTACACTAGGACTCGCTGTTCGCTGGCCGACGTCAGAGCACTGGGAGGTTGATGAGGCTTTTGAAGCAGTTCAAATGCTGTCGGATATAGAGGCAAGCGTGGACGTAAACCACTGCCACCGGAATGCATCCATGGCAATCGCTGTCGCTCGCTGTGGGAACGACAATCTCAAGGTGAGGTGTTTCAGTTTCACCACAGCAAGGTGCTCGGTTTGACGAGAAGTACGAGGATGAACAGATTGTTCTACACCTTGCTGCACAAGGAGCAGAGGACAGGCTAATAGAACATCACCGCACCATCAGCATACGCGGTATTGACACTGGTAAATTTGACAACTTGGGAGGACCCCTCTTCACTGGCGCAACAGGCTAGAAGATATGAGATGGAGCTCAGCTGTCATCGGGCGACGGCCAACGCATCTGGACAGAAATCGCGCGGGAGGGAGAGAAGTGGCGGGATGAACAAAGCCAAGATGCAACCAGAGGTGATAGCTCAGGCGATGAAGTCTTTTTCGACGCTACGGGGGAATACCAAGACGATAGTCCATGAGTGTCACCGCCGAGGGATGAGATATCCTGAGCAGATCACATATCAGCACCGAAGCCAACCGTCGATTTCCATGCCATTTCATAACAGCTATGACACAACGGTGATATCGAATGTCGTCTTCTATCTTTAACTTCCTTCTCGGACGTTGGAGTACTATTTACTTCTTGGCCATCAGGGTATCGTGCTCGGATTCGGCTCTAGGCGCGCACGTTCAGGCAGACACATCCTGCAGATATGTGGTGTTTCTCTAATTATATCTATCAAAGCAACCTACCAATAGGGGTTAAGTCAACATGTACGATTGTCTGGGATGGACAGCACGATGGTTCCTTGCGTGTCAGCCGAGAAACCCCCACTTCCCCACGGTATATGCACCTGGCTCATTTCATCATATCCTGCACGTGTGTAGAGAATGGATTGTACATGCATGTCTTGTCAAATGTCAGAGTTGAGACGGCTGCTTGTGGCACGACTTGGACTCAAAGTTTGACTATTCAAGCTGGGCATGATGCGGTATCAAGAAAAGCTGCGGCTCGCTCAATGAGGTAGGTGTTTGCCTTAGAGGGGGAGAAGATCAGCTACGGGTATGTCTACCTAGTCAGCCCCCTGAAATCCTTGTTTTGAGGTACATGTTGACTGAGTTGTACAGAGTAGAGGACGGATCTATATCCCTGTTTAGCTCTCGGTGAGCTTGTAGATCTCACGATATGGGGATTCTATTCGATTAGGTATGATTATTCTAAGCATCACATATGCATTCAACACATTGTAACTTTCATGTCTGATAACAGGAGGATATCACAAGTTGAACCCCACGTCGACTCTGGGCAGAGGAGCAAGTTGCTCTGTTTTTTTTAAGACTGACAGGCTTCGTGCATTGCATGCACATTCAATAGCAGGTTACAACTACTAACGTGGCTATAGGTCTAATCCTCAAACTGCTTGGTTTGTGTCTCGAGTCCAATATCGCCGCCGAAAAGGGGGAAGGGGCGACAACTTGTTGTGTGTAACACACGCCGCCGCTCGCCTTGAAGCATTACGAGAGCTATTGAAAGCCACATGAGCTTAGCTTCATACAAATGAAGGGGCAATCTACTTTCGGTCTATTGAAAGCCACTGAACTCACAGAGTTAGGCCGCCCGCGATACACGACAACGGCTGTCGTGCTTCTTCAGTGCGTAGGATGGGGGGGGGGGGGGGGGGTCAATGTATCACAACGTCGGTCAAAGTACTGGATGTGGAAATTGATTGGGAAGTCACCAAGGCGCATTCAGGTTGGCGTTGGGCATCTCCCCTAGGTCTGCTGAAAGGGGGTTCGGTCGGCGGCAAAGGACTCGCTGTTTGTTTTGGCAGTCATCAAGGGACTTTCAATCCCCCTTCCCATTTCCTTTTGCCAGCAGCGCCCAGTCACGTTGCCGTTCCAGGGTTGTCTCCAAACTTGGCGAATTACCCGATCTGGAAGGAGAGCACGATAAGGGCCGGCAATTCTCCATGTCAAGCGTCATGGTGTCATCGACCCGCCGTGGGTCAACCACTGACCCCGGGCACCCCCTCCATTGTGAATCTGCATGCTTGCAGTTCTGCAGCCGTCCAGCGGCGCTGGAAGTGGCAGAGATGTTGTGAATGTGGCTTGCATGGGGCTTGAGGCCCCCTCGCCCCCCCCCCATGGCCCTTGACACGCCTAGGTAGGTGGCTTCAAACATCGTGGGGGCAAGTTTCTTTTTCCCTGCTGCAGGAACGTCGGGAGGATCGGGAAGGAAGTGATGTTCTGCGCCTTGTCTCTTGTCCGAGTTTCTTGTCTGGCAGCCTGCAATTTACTCCAAACCTCGGGAATCTCTTGACTCCTTTCAGAACCCGGTCCTGGGGAACGGACAAAGAGGCTAAATTGGGCATTTGGTAACAAAAACAACAGCGACCTCTTGTAACGACGGCATTGAATCCGCCTAGCTGACAATGACCTCAGACCTCTGATACCACCTACCCAACTGGTGCATTTTCTGTAGGCAGTCGGACCTGTCGGCAGATGATCGTCTCTTCCTCCATCCAAGCTCCCAAGTCACTCCCCCATACTTCCCCACCATATCGGTCCCCCACCCGCCACTCCCGAGGGCCATCGGGCTACCTGCCGCAATGCCCAGGGGAGGGCCTGTTGGAGAGAGTGGACCAATCCAATCGCGCCATAGTGGGAACCCCTGACAGGGTTACATCAAGATAATGCGGTGCATGACCAACTCAGGAAAACTCCCGATACTCGGCCACGGTCAACCGGCCTTTGTCATGGAAATCCTGGAGCACAGCCCATATCATCTGGGCGTGGGGAAGTGCATGTGGGTGCAATGGGATGAGCTCTGGGGGCACCAGTTGGACCAAGACTAATGAACGCCACAACCATCACTCGACTGCACTCCACAGCTTCTAGAAGAACGAAATCGAGATGAACAGCATGAAGGAGGGTCACTGACAAGACATCCAACAGATAAGGTGATCGCCGCGATACTACCACTTTGCCAAACGGGCTTCTATTTCGAGATGACAGATCCGCAGGATGTTGTCGATATGGACAAGAGGTATCATGCACGGTACTTGCCGCCATGATGACTTTACCATCCCCTTTGTTAACGCAACCTGGCAAAACAGATGCCGGCCAGTGCCCAAGTGCCGCGGTTGAGCTTGATATAATTAACGCACCGTTTGCCGCTGGCTAGGGCATGGAGCTGGGCACGGAGCCGGGCCAACTCTTGTTTGTTGGAGCCGTTAGGAAATGAGATATCCCTTGGTTCCCTCTCGTTCCATCAGGTATCGACGAATGAGGGCCTTGGGCAAATGATCGGCACTTTGCCAGTCTTACCCAATCGGTTAGGTCGTTTCCCCTGCCCGAGGCCATTGCCAAACCTTGGCACATCTGAGCAAGCTCGATGCTAGCCCCCGAAAAGTCAGGTCGGCTGTCTAGACCAGGTTGAGAAGCGGCACTAGAGACACGGGAGCACCCGCTCAAGGTTGCGGGGCACAGGTGTGGCCGGCTGAGCAGCCGAACCTGGAAGGTGTGTGTGTTTCTTGGTTTCTTCCTGCCCTTGTTGACAATGCCCGCAGACGTGCTCGATCCCCTCGCCGACCTCTGCGTAGCTCTGCGTCCCCCCTCGACATCCCACCTGTTATCACATCACAGCACATGCCAGACGAGAGGTCGGTCCCCTCGTCGAATCGAAACCGGAAGGTCCTCAGGACATGTCATCGATGGCGTCTTTGTCAAGGGGAACTTGTGGAAGGATGGGGCTGAAGCCTCGATGGCTGCAATCCAAGCAAGCAAGCATATCATATGCGAAGGAGGATTGAGGCGGAGGAGGAGGCAAAAGATGATCTCCAAGAACAAACATAAATAACATCAATCCTCCCCGTCATCCATGCTGTTTTTCTTTTCTCCTCACCCTCATCCTCATCACCAACATCCTCATCTCTCATCCACCCCTGAGTCCCTCTTCGGTTCAACTCTTTCAAAATGCTCTTCTCGGCTACCGCTCTCCTGGCCCTTGCGCCTGCCGTCCTCGCCGCCCCGGCTGTTCAGGGCGCCCTCGACAAGCGCGCTCCTCTCATCGAGGCCCGCGCCGGCGCCAAGCTCCCTGGCAAGTACGTCATCAAGATCAAGGATGGTCTCTCTGATTCCGTCGTCAACAAGGTCATTGGCGGCCGCAAGGCCGACAAGGTCTACAAGGGCGCTGGCTTCAAGGGCTTCGCCGGTGCTCTCGACTCGGCCGCTCTCGATGCCATCCGCGCCCTCCCCGAGGTCGAGTACGTCGAGGAGGATGCCGTCTTCACCACCCAGGCTGTCGTTCAGCAGACCGGTGCTCCCTGGGGTCTTGCCCGCATCTCCAACACCGCCGGTGGCTCTACCACCTACAAGTATGACTCCAGTGCCGGTGCCGGTACCTGCGCGTACATCATCGACACCGGTATCAGAATCACTCACAGCGACTTCGGTGGCCGCGCCATCTGGGGAAGCAACCAGGTCGACACCTCCAACACCGACGGCAACGGCCACGGTACCCACGTCGCCGGCACTGTCGGTGGCAACACCTATGGTGTTGCCAAGAAGACAAAGCTCATCGCCGTCAAGGTGCTCAGCGCCTCCGGCTCCGGCTCCACTTCCGGCGTTGTCGCCGGCATGAACTGGGCCGCCACCGACTCCCAGACCCGCAGCTGCCCCAACGGCACCGTCGCCAACATGTCCCTTGGTGGCTCTTCCTCCACCGCCATCAACAACGCCGCCGCTGCCCTCACCAACGCCGGTGTCTTCCTTGCCGTCGCCGCTGGCAACGACAACGCCAACGCCGCCAACTACTCCCCTGCCTCTGCTCCCTCTGCCTGCACCGTCGGTTCCATCGCCAACCCCAACTCCAAGTCCAGCTTCTCCAACTACGGCGCCGTCGTTGACATCCACGCTCCCGGCACCTCCATCCTCTCTGCCTGGTACACCTCCGACACTGCCTCCAACACCATCTCTGGCACTTCCATGGCTTCTCCCCACGTTGCCGGTCTCGGTGCTTACTTCCTCACCCTCTACGGCAAGAAGACCCCCACCGCTCTCTGCACCTTCATTGCCAACAACGCTCTCAACGGTGTCATCACTGGTCTTCCCAGCGGCACTGTTAACAAGCTTGCTTACAACGGTCTCTAAGTATCTTGACTCGAGATATTTTCTTACAATTCACCTGCCATTAACTTGGTAAGGTGATACAAAAAAGAGGAGGACTTTTACAATTGTTTTTTCCAATTTCAGGGGTGGAATTGGGACAAATTCAAGTTTCTTTCTGACTCTTGGACACAAACTCTAGAAGATGGGATGATGATCCTTTGGTGATGAGATCATGAGAAGGATGAACTTTGTATATATCTGGGATGATGACTATATCTTTTTTTGTCACTTAGCTTTCTTTTTTTTTTTATGTTTTTACTTCTTTTGATGAGATAGTTTTTCACTTACGCAGCCTTTCTTCCCTTAGAGGGATGACTTGGTTATGGCCAGCCAAGCTGTCCTTTGCTTGATGGGAAGTTGGGCTGAAGAAATGGAATTGTTTCATTGTCTATAACATTGTGTGCCTTTTTGCTGTTGTGATGGATGTGACTTTTATTTTGTGAAGCCCAAGAAAAAACACATTACTGGCAGAACTTAAGACCCTTCATTAGCTCTCGGAAAGCTATTGATCATAGCTAATGTGCTAATGACTTAATACAGCGGGAAATTCCGACAGCTGCGTTTGTGAAACCGTCCCGTTTCTGCCTTGGGCTGACTGGCAACAGTCTTTGACGAATCAAGCCTGGTTGCTGAGGCTGAGTCGTCAAAAATAACTTACTTCTTCAACCGCTCACCCCACCTAGTCGCCGCGTTTGAGCAGTTCCACCTGATTGAGAAATATTTCGAAGCACTGGCAGTTCTGGTGGCTGGGCAACCACAACAACCCATCAACACCACTTGAAACTAGATCAGTTACACCTCCACTTCAGATCGAATTATCTATGGACGCAGTTGGTGCCGGTGCCGGTGTGGTTGCTTTCATCACATTGGCTCTTCAGTCGGCCAAGATAATTTGCAACACGCTATCGGGGATCAAGGATGGACCTAAAGATGTTGCACGCGCTGCCTCGGCGGTCGAGATGTTGCAGGGAGCCTTGCTTGCACTTTCCCATTCCCTCTCCCCATCTTTGACTCGTGGTTTTGCAGGTCAAACTCTGGAGGGATTTACGAAGAGGTGTTCTGAGAACCTGCAAGCCTTTGCTTCGAAGTTGGCAAAGATTCAATTCGCCGACACAGACAGTCGAAGCCGCAAACGATGGAAGCGAGTGAAAGCACTCATTAATGAGAAGGATCTTCAGAAAATCACAAGCAGCGTGGCTACTTACTCTTCCACGTTGGAACTGTGGCTGCAATCCATACACAGGTGAGGACCAACCACTGACTTTTTAGCAGCAGCATGAATTACTGATGTGATTAGCACCACCATTCATGACTGCAAAGAACTTTCTCAGACCATCTTGGCCACCGCCCAGGCAACTCAGGAAAGTCTGAATGCCCAGTTGCGACGAACGGCAACAGAGCTAAAGAACTCAGCTGCCGGCTCGGAGGCATCACAGAATAGCATAGACAATAAGCTTTCCCTCATCCTCGAAGCGATCCAATCCCTTAAAAACACAGCATTAGTGAACAGTGCGGATGACGACAAAGATCAACCCCGGGAACACAAATCCGGAAACTCACCAATCGAACCACGCGTGCATGGTCAAGGCCAGGAGACAAGCCGTATCACGGAATGTATCTCTAGACTGCAAAGTCTGGTAGATCAGGAAGCCCGCGTGACAATAAATGAAGAGGTCGACGCAATAATTGACGACCTTCAGACGATTATCGGCTCTGTTCAGATTCTCGCAAGCCAAGATTCCTCAACAAGGAGGAATTTCAAGAGAATTCAAGGTCTTCTTTCTTCTGCCCAGATGCTGTCACTAAACCAGGGAGGACCGCCGCCAATAACCCGCCCACTAGGCGAAATCCTTCAGCTACACCGCGGGCGAAAAGTCTACGAAGTGGAAGGCGGAAAGCTCCTCGTTCTCAACAGGCTACGGCGCACTCGGCAGAAACAAAACAGTTACGACGATGAAGTTTATATGGGCTGGATCACATTTATTCCCGACCGGCGGATTGGAGCTAATATGTTCACTGCAGCCATCGTGCAACAGGTGTTGTTGACGGGAACTTTTAACTTGATTCCAATTCTTCAGATCAATCCAATCCTTCCTAGAGATTCTCTTGTCTTTGAACATATCCGGCAAGGAAGAACTGACGAGTTCTTGGAGATGATAAACCATGGCAAAGCATCTTTGAGAGACCACGATGAGTGGGGAAACTCTCTCCTCGCTGTACATTGTTCTCCCTATCTTTATTTCTCCTTTGACAAGACCATGTGAATCTTTTTTAGAATCCAGTCTAATACATGCGGCACTTGAGATTGCTGTTGAGGAACACCAGCCGGAGATTTGAAAATTTCTGCTCCGTCACCACGCCGAGGTGGAAGCGTACATCTACGGCAATGAGGACATCGGTTCAAGGTTGCCCCTTATGATCTCGTCGATGTTTTCCGACGATTAGGACCCGAATCCAAGCCATCACGAATGTCTCAAACTCATCCTTGAGGCTGGGGCTGACCCAACAGTTGATTATGGAGTAGAGCTCAGCTCGGCCTTTTCCTGGGCGTTCAGTCGGACGTATGGAGCAGACACGGTAAGTAACCGGCCGAAGCGCCTTTCCACCCTCTTAGTCCTCTTCTCTTGACTCTGACAGTTTACGGCCTGCAGGAAACCATGAGGATTTTTCTTGCCCAAACAAAGGAATACGGACTGACAATTCACTCTCGAAACTGGATAGGCCAGACCCCCCTTTTGATCGCATGCGAAAACAGAACGTACGCAGAGTCCGAAAATGTCCTTCCCTTCCTTGTCGGGCAAGGAGCCAATGTTACAGACGTCGACCACAAGGGTCGATGCTGTCTTCACTTTTGCGTACAAGATTGGCCTCCCAGCTTCAACTCTTGTCCTTACATCCCCACCAATATGGTTGATCTGGCTCACCGCGGGGTAAAGGCACTAATCTTTCTGATCAGCAAAGGTGCTGACGTGTATGCAAAAGACAACGGCGGGAGATCTGTCTCTCACATGGTATATGTGCAGACTTGCTTTGGTACCAGAGGGAGCTGCCGAAGGGACCTCTGGGATTTTGCCCTGGCTGTTTGTGGATACGATGTCTTCAAAGTTAGAGGTCGCTTTCCGCGCCGCGCGGCATATTTGACGGGCAACTTGGAGCCGTGGCAAAATTACACCAAGGGTGATTTTCGAAACCTCTGGGCAGGTCGAGAACACCTCTGTCCTTATCCTGACGAGCTGCTAGATGAGCGGCTTCACGAACCCAACAAGACAGACGTCAATGATACCTTGCTGGACTCAAGCCAGTCTTGTCCCCGCTGCAACAGCCTTTGGCAGCCCACTCCCGGTTCTCAGTGCACATTTTGCGGCAGATCATATGGCTGCCTGGATCCAAATTGCGATTACTGTTTTTCGGTGAGCGACTCAGACTTGGACCTAGACGACGACTTACTTTCAGGCTGTCGGATTGAAGAGTGCGACGATGAGGAGGAGCCCGAGAGGCCAAAAACTTCAACTTTTGAGCCACACCCTGTGCATTGGCCGGAGCCGATGGATCTAGAGTCTACGAGTTTGGATGACAAGAGTTAGGATATTACACACGAAGAAAGGCTTGAAAAGGTTAGACAACAGCATTACTTCCAAACAGACCCTTATTCTGACTTGTCTCAGGCCCTTGACCTCACCACGCTGACCATACATAAAAACCCCCTCCAGCCTATGCCAAAGCATGTTGGTGACATTGTTGTGGATGTCCCACTTTCCCAGAAAGGGCCTAGTGCATCCTTGAATGTGCAGCAGCCAGCTGTCGTCGTATAGAAGCACGCTGCGGACAAAAAAAACCGGCACTGCAAACTGGTTTTAGGTTACGGCAAAGGTATACAACCACCAAAATCGACACTTCCTCCGGCCACAACTATACCTGTGGATTTCTTTTGTCTATAAATATGAAATATGTATCTTCCTTGATTGTATTGATTGGGAAAGTAAAGAGGATTTTGTTTAGCGGTTTCTTGCGTTGAAAAGGTTGGTGTTTAGTAGGCCTCTGCTTTGCCGTACCGATTATTGTGTCCACAGCGTGTGAGAAGGTATAACACTAATTTATCGCTCGTCTTCTTCACCCTGCGTGTGTGTGTGTGTGTGTGTGTGTGTACCTGAATCCCCCAACGGAGATGCTTCTCCGTGGTCCCTATCAGGCGGTCGTCCAGGTCGTGATGGCCGCAGAAGAAGTGAGGTGGAGCTCTGTTACACAAATCGCCGGCGCTTTCTCGGCAACCCGTCCTCGGAAGCCAATGTCGAATTCAAATTATCCGCGGCGGCCTCTGTCAGCTCAACTCCATCATCGAGCAAGATCTCCGCGGCGGTTGAGACGGTACTCGGAGCCACGGGAGCTGCGAGGGTCGCAGTGACGAAACTAGCCACAAATGTTAGATTCCTTGAAAGGATCGCGTTGATTGGAAAGAAAAATAGCAACCTACATAGCGTAGAAGTCTGGATTTTTTTTTTCGCTAGTCGAGGTTGAGACGGAGTAAAGAACCATCACTTTGATAAAGAGCGAATAGATCCGGTGCTACTCTCTTAGACTGTTCCCGGTTCCCACAATAAAAGACTTTGCAAACAGAACCACACAATACTAGCTTTCGGCACTACTCGAAAGTCCCTAGACATCACAAGCTCCAGGCAAGTTCACTTCTTCTGATCCTACGCTTATTAGCACTCATTGTAGCAACTCCGGCTCCTCTCTGCGCCTGCTGACTACACGGATCGGCACAACTGATTCCTCTAGCAGACGACATGACTGTGCATGAAAGATGGCACTCGGGTGATTGGCATGCCTTCATACTGTACATCGGCATCACGAGAAGAGGTAGGATTTCGCAGTTCTAGGATATCATCCTCCGCAACGAGAGGAAGCAACACTAATGTTTTGCAGTGCAACATAAAGATCCTGGCTCGGGCGCGGTCCGATACCTTGAATCTTGGTCGTATTGAGTAAGTATCCACCTCAAATCTACGAGTGATCTTCGCTCCGGAAAGCCCGGAAAGCAACCACGGCATGCATTAGATGAGAGCCCCGCGTGTAAGCGGTGGAAGGGGAGATGCAAGTATGCTGCTTCATTAACACGATTGAAGACGGAGGAGCCAAATATCAGGTTTTGGAAGGTGCAACAACAGCACGTACGTTGCATCCTCAACAGACTTGAACTAGATGAGTAAGGAAGCGGCCCGCGTAATTTTGGCAATTGGGTCGCAGCGGTGAGAAGCTCCTCGGCGGGTCAAAGTGTATTGCTGATGAATGGGCTCGAGAAAAAAAAAAAAAGGAAAAATGCAACTGTGGCATCATACCTTGGACGGTCTCTTCCTTTCCGTATCTAATATCGTCACTTCCTCCTCGGAAACCAATTTCGTGGTTACACGACCGTCAGGAGAGACGTCTGGATTCACTTGTTCATCGTTATTCGGCCGTGGCGAGGACTTGACCTTTTAACATGACGAGTTTCTGCATCTCAGACCACCCCTTTCTGTTCAAGGGCGATGTCCTTATCGGCGAGAACCAACCAATGAGGTGGCTCTCCAATCACTACCATGATAAGGGCGTTTAAGCAGACCGATGATCCTGGACCCATCCCTCGCTAGAACATGAAATTCCCGGATCGCAATGCTTTGCCACCTCATCAGCCCGCTGCGACCATTGCCCGCCGGAGATGCATGTCATTGCTGCAAAAGTGAGCAAGAAACACACGCATATTCATTGACGGTATCAGGATCTTCAAGCGGCATCATCCTCTTCTGCCGTCGAGACCGACCATCCGACGCCCCCAAAGATACGGGCAAATGGATAACATGATTGGCGGGTTACGGAGATGCAGGTTTCTTCAAGATAAGGGAGCTGAGGGGTTCGAGACCGCCAGAGGAAGAACAGGAAAACGAGGCATGTCGTGCTGTTGAGGATGAAACCTGGGGGTTTTGAAACTTGATATCTCCGGGCCGGATGATTGACATTTACGAAACTGGATTCTCCTTTGATCCCGCGGAGATGGCATCAAGAGGAGAAAAGTGGGTTGACCAGATAGGGCTGGCAGCTTTGCTGGGGCCCTCTTTATCTTTTTATCAGGAACACCAAAAAAAAAAATCTGGGGGAGAGAATTCTTCAAAACGCTCGGCAAGATCCGACATTGGGAAACTCGACCTTTGTTGATTGTTATCTTTGCCAAGAAGCCAAGTCCAGGGGAATCGAGGATTTGGGATGCGCTTGGTTGGTTGGTTCTCCATGGCGGGACCGGGGGGATGCGGTAGTTATGCGGCTAGGTGAGATAAGGAATCGGTCCAGCCCTTTCTCTTTTGGGACCGAACGGAGGCTTAGCTGGGTTGCCCACGATCGGCTTCCCGCGCGTGGGGGAAGGAAGGGGGGACGACCCGACGACGCGGAGATGCTCAAATTTTGGCTCTGCCGTTCTCAGCCTGCAATCTGAGATGACGTCCGGGGAGAAGCTAGATTTGGATTCAGATATCGATGTTTGGCAGCGCGCCGATATCAAAGGGTTCTTGTATTTAAATCGAAGAAAGGAATCATCTTTTGGACCCTCGATCACTGCAATCCATCACAACCATTCCCGCAGATCTGTTAGAACCAAGGGAGACAAAACAAACAAAGTCCCCTTATCTCACACTCCAACGCAGCCTTGCAACTCCCGGAAGCATGGGCTTTCAAATCTCAGACCTCTGGCGGACGCCAACCCTCAACCCAGTCAACAAGAAAGCCCGCAGCGTCCCCATTCTCAATCCAATCGACAGACATGGCAGAGTATTCTTCTTTTCATGGCTCGGGTTTATGCTTGCCTTTTGGGCATGGTACACTTTCCCGCCACTGGTAAGTCTTGGTCCGGGAATTGTACCCAGATCTCTCGACACTAACCACTCCATCACAGTTGACCGTCACAATCAAAAAAGACTTGCATCTCACATCGACCCAAGTAGCAAACTCAAACATCGTTTCCCTCGTCGCCACCCTGCTTGTTAGATTTTTCGCAGGCCCTCTATGCGATCAACTCGGTTCCCGCAGGGTATTCAGCTTGCTTCTTCTCGTCGGCAGCATTCCCATCGGTCTTGCACCGCTCATCAAGAACGCCACCGGTCTTTACGTGATCCGCTTCTTCATCGGCATTCTCGGAGGCTCCTTTGTCCCCTGCCAGGTGTGGTGCACGGGATGGTTCGACAAGAACGTCGTCGGCACCGCCAATGCCCTCTCGGGAGGATGGGGTAACGCTGGCGGTGGTATCACTTACTTCATCATGCCGGCCGTCTACGATTCCTTGGTTCACCAGTGGGGTTACGCACCCGGCAAAGCGTGGAGGATTACCTTTGTCGTGCCGCTTGTCTGCTTGATCACTTGTGGGTTGGGGTTGTTGTTCCTGTGCGAGGATACGCCCATGGGCAAGTGGTGAGTAACATTCATATTCTCAATGTTTGTCACGTGTCACTAACGATATTGTTCAGGGATGAGCGCCATCAAAACGTCCAACAGAATCTCGTTCAGCACGGTCTTCCCGGTGACATCGTCCCAGTGACCGGCACCATCACCGACCGGGCCTTGTCCGCAGCCACTCAAGACTCTGACGAAGAAAAGGGCTCGGTGAAGCCATCTTCCACCTCCTCCGAGAAGCAGGTCTCCCCCTTGGACCACGAAGCTGCCATCTCCCGCACAGAAGCCATCGAAACCGCCCAAGGTGAGATCGTCGCCAAGCCAACCGTCAAGGAAGCTCTGTCTGTCGTCTTCTCCCTGCACGGTTTGTTTCACGTGGCAACCTACGCCTGCTCGTTCGGCGGTGAATTGGCAATCAACTCGATTCTTTCATCTTACTACCTCAAGAACTTCCCAACACTCGGTCAGACAACGGCATCCAACTACGCGGCCATCTTTGGCTTCCTCAACGTCATCACCCGTCCCCTGGGCGGAGTAGTCGGAGATTTACTCTACAACCACTTCGGTCGCAATCTCTGGCTCAAGAAGATCTGGATCCACGTCTGTGGGCTTGTGACGGGCGCTCTGTTGATCATCATCGGCAAGCTGGACAGCCATCACCTGCCGACCACGATTGGACTGATCGTCTTGATGGCTGTCTTTCACGAAGCCGGAAACGGTGCCAACTTTGCGCTCGTTCCCCACGTCTACCCCTACGCCAACGGCATTCTGAGCGGACTGACGGGCGCGGGCGGGAACCTGGGCGGTGTGATTTTTGCCATCATCTTCAGGTTCATGAACCACGGGACTGATTATGCCAAGGGGTTCTGGGTGATTGGCATCATTCACATTACCCTCAACTTGGCTGTTTGCTGGATTCCGCCTATTCCCAAGGGACAGATTGGTGGGAGGTAAAGAGAGCAGATAAACAATCGAGGGTTGGGAGGAGATGTATATTGAGTATGTTAGAAAAGTCTGTTTCAGCGAGCATTTTATTTATTTTATTTTTCATTCCAAGAAAATATATAATACCCTTGAATTTTATTTCATAATGGTTTTACTTAGCCTGCTATTTTAGTGTGTTGCAAGCCCAGAGCTTCGAAAGGCCAGTTTCTTCAAATTCGAAAATCGACCATTCAAAACAGAAAGAACAACGTTTCAGATTTAGGCTGCCTCAATCCAATCGTCTAGATCTTTATGCAAAAGATCGGACATGCAAACCCCAATGTGTGACAAACCAAATACGGTATATAATTCGAGACCCTTCAGACTCTCGGCTCCGTTGTCAACAGATTATTGGTCATTGGTCAGTTCCCTTCGCAGCCCCTTTTCAGCCCTACTCAAAAGGGTGTCCCGTGGCGTCGTTAGTTTGCCTATGCCAAGAGTTCCAGCCCCAACACTGCCTGTTGAGTTTGTGCAACAAGTGAATTCCCAGTCACACATAAAAAGTGAGGGGTTTCACCATTATCGAAACTCACAATCTCGAGATTCCTCTTTCAATCTTGAACTCTTTTCAACATTATAACTGTTAAATTATCGATTTGCCGAACCACAGACGCCAAAATGTCAATCCAACCGCTTCCAGCGCTCCCACAGCCGATCGCTGTTTTTGACCAGTTCATCACGCCATACGGCGACACTTTGGTAGTGAAAGAAAAACTTCTCGACAGCTTCGACATCAAAAATGTCGCCGGCCAACCGATTCTTCGCGTCCAAGGCCAGCTGCTCTCGATTCACGGCCGCAAGACGGTCACCGACATGCAGGGGAACCACCTCTTTGACATCATCAAGGAGCTTCTGCACTGGCACGCGACGTTTGTAGCCGAGGATAAGAGCCAGAGGAAGTTGCTCGAGGTGAAGAGCAAGTTTGCGCGTGAGTTTTCCCTTGTTTTTTTCTTTCCCCATCATCCCGTGTGTGATGACACAGTACAACAAACTGACAGTTGTGAACAGTCCTTGGTTCAAAAGCAACAGCAACATTCACCAACAGCCGAACCGGACAGCCGGTAACGCTCAAAATGGACGGCAACTGGTTCGACACCTCGGCCGACATCAAGGATGCCGCCACGGGGTACGTCGTCGCGCGCATTCAGCGCAAGTTGTTCAACATGAGGGAGGCCATCCTCGGTCAGCAGACGTACCACTTGACGATTGCTCCCGGGGTTGATGTGGCTGTTATTGTTGCCATGGCTATTGCGTTGGACGAGAAGAACAATGAGGGTAAAGGCGGGTTGGTGGGAGGAATTTTAGGTTGATTTTATTTATTTATTTATTTTGGATTTTCTTTTACTCAGGAAATACTGTTTTTTTGTTGGTTTACGTTTGGGGTTTCTGATCGCTTTTGACAGTTTTTGTTCCTATACCCCTTTTTGTTATGAAGTAAATCATCAATATCTTTTTTTTCGTGTCAGTCGTTGCACAGATATTATTCTTGAACCGTGACATCACCCGCCTAGTGTATGTTTCTCTCCTCTCAAAAGACCCTTTTCTCGAACGCTCGGACACACCAACTTCATCACGGTGACGATATAATCCCCCAAGTTTCCACCCACACCTCTTTGAACCCTCTCGGATTTTTTATGTTTCTGTCTCCTAAACAGTCAGTCCGCGCCAGAAGGTAGTCGTGTCAAAATGCCAGTCAGCATCCCAACCTGGCGCAATGCCGTCTACTTCCAGCCCGTAATACGGCACAGCTCCAAAATATACGAGTTCTTCGGTGTTACCCCTTCAGCGACAACTTCCCCCTCAACCACAAACCGCAGCGGCAGCAGCCGAAGCAGGATGTTACCCATCCAGCAGACCACACCAAGAAGCGAGGAGGCAAGTACAACAACTACTTTCTCCCCAAATGCAATGTATCGCCCTCCTTCCCGCGCATCGTGCTGCACGGCCATGAGTGACGGCCGTGGTGCAGCCGGATCAGATCGGAGGGACATGATTTCCCCCCTCCCCGCTGGGAATGGAAACGCAAACAGAAGGGTGGTATACGTGGACGGCCCGAGCGGGGAGAGTTACGTCGAGGAGGGAACACAAACTAAAGAGAGGCCCTCGCCACCTACGGCCCGGGGCCCCAACATTGGGAATGCTGCTGCGGCAGGAGCAGCAGAAGAATCAACTCGTGAGGAAACACTACTAGATTCCTTGGCGGGCTTCACCAAAAGGCTAGTCCAAGCTTGCACGCCCGTCTGGTTCTCCATGCCCGCCTCGTTGGCCTTTGTGGCCCTCATCCTCCGGCTTCTCCCCTCGACGCTCTCGATATCGTTTCCCGGGTTAGTCACAATCTCTACTGTGCTCTTCCTGGTCGCTCTGGCGGGGTATGCCGTCACCTCGGTTTTATTTCTCGCTCGTCTGCTGTCGCCGCCAAACATCAGACTTCGTCATCGGTCGTTGCCGCTCATCGAGCGGGACTCAATCAAGCTGGGGTTCGTGCAGTACTGCCCGGCGGGGCTCGCCTTGTCGGCGGCCGCGTTTGGGAGTTTTGCGGTCGCAGAGGGACGGGTTCCTGACAGAAAGGGGTGGGCAATGGCCGTGTACGTCTGCTGGTGGGTCTCGGCGGCCTTGATGGCCTTTTTGGGCTTCTTTACACTTGCCGTTTACATGTCGCATTCTACCGTGCTTGTCAGAAGCAAGACGGCGCACGGGAGGGGACTGCCGCTCGTAGCCGTGTTGGAAGGGGTGACGGGCGGAGCGACGGTTGCGTTGGTCGGGGCCGTCATGTGTCTTCCCGGTGCCGGTGTCGTGGCGGGTTTTGAAGGGAGAGAGAGGATCGTATCTGACGGGATGGCCGCGCCCGTTGTGGTGTTTTCTTACTGCGTCGTTGGGGCTGTGTTGCTTTTGGCCTTGATGGCCTATGCCGTCGTGGTGCATGAGTTGCTGCTCGTCACTGGGTGGCCGCCGCCGGAACTAACGAGCGTCATGTTTTATCTTGTCGGCCCGCTGGGGCAATGCGCGGCTGCCTTGTTGGTCCTCGGGGAGGCTGCGGGGACTGGGCATTATCTGGGTGATTTGTACCGGGGGAATCGGTCATCGCCGGGATTGGGCATAGGAGTTGGGATCGGAGAGGAGGAGGACATGATTCGGCGAAAGGTCTCACCATTATCACCCCCTCTGCCAGCCGTGCCTATAGGAGTCATATCCCTCTTGTTCGCCATGATGCTGTTTGGAATGGCCGTCATGTGGCTTGTGCTTGCTCTTATTGCTGTCGGCTATCGTCTGCATAGGGGCGAATTAGTGTGGAACGAGAGTTGGAACGGGGCCATCTTTCCGCTGCTGACATTGGCGGTCTGTTCGTCGTGGCTTTCATTTGAGCTCCAGTCGGGCTTTTTTCGAATTCTGACATGCGTCCTGATCATCATCTGTTTGGTCAAGTTCCTTGTTATTGTTGCTTTCAACGCTCGGTTAGCTGTTAGCTCTAGCGTTTTTAGACCAAGCAGGCAATAGTATATCTCATTCTTCCCAAGCTATGTAGCAAACTGCTAATGCACCGTACTTTCGTCACTATCCTTCTCGTGGCTCCCGGCATCTTCTTCCATATACATGGATATAGAACAAGCCACCCTTAGATATCCTTGCAATTAACGTAGAGGGGGGGCACAAACCCAATCCAAAATCTACATCCCCGGGGGTTGGACGAGATGTTACTTCAATGTACCTTTTATATTATTTCTTTCTGTTTGTTCTAGGCAGTCGATTTTATTTCCAGATTTTCTTCGAGCCTAGAACGAGGACCGGAGCCTAGCGCGAGCGGACTAGGAATTTCCTCTTTTACTTTTCTTCATAGACAGACCAGAGACTTATGTATCTACTTGTACGAAAGCCACAATTCCCACAATCTAAATATTGATTGACAGTCATCGAAACGTGCTTAGATTATAGACGGCACAGTTTAAATCGCTCAATTTCATCGTTGAATTTGCAAAGATTACATGCAATGATCCCTTTCTCAAACAACTCAAATCTGCGCACTTGAATTCCCAGTACACCTAATAATGGTCATCATCAGAATGGGCTGCCGCTGAAAAAATTTCTTTGTTTTTGGTGCTTGCCATCCTGACCCGAATAAGAAGCACCACGCGCGCCCCGGGTTACTAGTGCATCTCGTAACCGACTTGGTCGTCGCGGGCCGGCCCAGCGGCGTTCAAGTTGTACTTGAAGTGATAGAATGGCCAAGCGACGACAAAGCAGAGCAACGTCAGAGGCCACAGGAGGAGCATAAGGCATGTCAAGTGGCAGCACTGAGACGCTAAGTGGCCAATTGGCCAAGCCAACCTAGTGGTTGCAAAGATGGTTGTCTCCAAAGTAGTTGATTGAATTCTTCTTCTCTATCTCTGGTTCCGTTGCTCAGGCAAAGGTTTTGTGTTTGCCTTGCCAGCTGGTGCCGGCTGTCCGCCAGATTGGCTGCAACAAGGCATGTGAGGAGATTATCGTAGGGTCCGTCAGGCGTGATGGACTTGAACACTCGCAGGGACCATGATTTGGTCAAAACCAAAGTGATGCCGGTTAATACCGCGTAGGCGCTGACATAGCACAGTACCCGCTAGAGTGTCGCCTCTATATTCCTCTGTGCGTTAGTGATCTATCTCTACTAAAAGGGTATACTCACTTCATAGACCAATCTATACTGGTAGGTAGTTACTTACGGTTTCATGGTGGGAATGCGCCTGACTCTCAACGGAGCACGTGTGAGGAATGAGAAATGAAGGAAGGACAGAGAGATTTGAACAGTCGGTCGAGGTCGAAAGAAAAAAAGATTTTCCCCTCGAATGGTCTTTATTCTCTCTTTTGTTTTTCTGTGTGTATCTTTGGTGTATATTCTCCAAGCCTCACCTCATCTCAACTTAACCTGACTTGTTTATCCTCACCTTCTTTCATCAACGGCTGACGCCTCCAAGAACCAATGTCTAATTTGATGCTCAAGCTTGTCACGGTACGTTGAACCCATCCATGTCGGTTTCAGGATATCTGGCCCATTTTGAGGCACAGAAGAACATCGTGTTGCTGGATCAGTATGTCTGAGGCGATGCACAACTTGTCACCTCATCACCTCTCGGTGAGTCAAACTATCTCGGATACTTGACGTCTGAGCAGCCCATAACGCCACGATACTCCTATCTCCCATCATTTCCACTTACACCTTCATCACATGTCAACTCTTGTAAATTAGCAGGGCTACAAGCCTTAGGGCTTCCTCGAAATTACTGAGAGCAGAGAGGCATGTGTCATGGCCAACCAGTCATCACTCAATTGTCTTCAGATTCATGCCGTGTGAAGGATCGCTAAAATGGGTACCTAATATCACAACAATATTTGTAAGCAGCCAGGCAAATTTCATTTTAGCAAAAACATCAGATACTCTTTACTCTCCATGATTCCTAGACGAGCTGCATCAAACATTCCACCCCAAGACATATTTGAAGCCCAACAAGATACCTCTGCGACGCTAAAGTATCTATTAACCGGACCTCAAGTTCTCAATTAGCTTCCAAGTTCGTCCATTTTCTCAAAAAAATCTAACAGATTGTGAAGGCGTTTCAAAAAGGCAACCAGCCCGAATCCTGGCATAAACCCCCTGCGGCTGAATAAACAACACCTCAGATCCAATGACTTGATTGTGCAGAATACTACAAGCGGAAACTCTTGGACCTTGGCATTAACTTGGCAGCCATGGAAAACCTCGTAATGACGGATTTATCGAACAGCCCCGAACGCCACGATTTGGGTGCTTGAGGGGGCTGCACGAATTTCCGTACATGTATATAGGCGATGCTTGTCAGATGTAAATAATGAAAGCATCGCCCTTTTATTGCTGCTGTGATCTTGCTACTCCTTACTTTGATAAATCATACCTCAAAGATGTTTCGACTTCAAGTCCTCCTGGGCTTGGTAGGTGGGCTCCCTGTGGCTCTGGCCACAGCTGTCTCGATACCAGGCAACGAAGGTCGCATCTTGGAAACTCGTCAAGGAAATTTCATTCGCTATTCTGGATGGTAAAATCACTTTTCCTCCTCCCCTTTAGATTACATAAATATTGGTCTAATGAGAAGCTACAGCTTCGGCTCCTGGTTTGAATGGTTGTCCAACCCGGCTGCCTACAACCTCACACTCGCTCGGTCCGGTCCAGACAATGGGATAGCGACCTGCTCAGCTGCTTGCCCTACTTCTGCACATTTCATTCTTTGGGGTCCAGATTGCTTGTCAGTATTCATATATCCTACTCTTCAAAACTCTTCATCTTGAATCAACCCCGGAAGAGAACTGACAAAAAATTATCTGACGTTAAAAGCTGCGCGCCTCACATAACAATCGACAACACCAGGCACTACATCCCCGAACTAGACAGCTGGGAAGCAACAGAAGACGACTGCTGGCGCTTCTGCGCAAACGAACCAGGCGCCTCCTGCGGCGGATCATTGAGGGCCTCCTTTTACACACGTACGGACCCTCCGTCGACCCAAAACCCCGGAATCGGTCCGGTAGCCGGATTTCACTGGATGGGATGCTACGTAGACTCAGTACCGACCCGCAACCTCCCCCGCAAGTACGGCGACTCCCCGGACATGACACCAACCAAGTGCGCCCAGCTCTGCCCTTTGAGCAACTTTATCGGCCTCGAATACGGCAGAGAATGCTGGTGCGGCCCCGTCTTACAATACCAGTATCGAACCTTTTTGAGGCTATGCCCAATGACGTGCGCAGGAGACGGCAGTCTGCTCTGTGGAGGGAGGAACCATCTGACGCTGTATGAGAAGGACGGCGCCCCGCAAGTTCCACCGGGAGGGCCTGTGGGCGGTTATAACTATGCGGGGTGTTTTACTGATCTCGTTAATGGTACGAGGGCTTTGAGCAGTGTTTTCAAGACGGATGGGATGACGCTTGAGTTGTGTGCGCAGCATGCGGCGGGTGTTAATGCCAAATATTTTGGGGTTGAGTATGGTGAGTTTTTTCTTTTCTTTCTTTCTCTGTGCATATTTTCCTGGATTGACGGAGAGAAATAAATATGCTGATTGATATGAAATCTAGGTCGGGAATGTTGGACTGGTAATGCCCTGTCGTCCACATCATCTGCTGTTTGGGATGTTACGGAGTGCAACTATCCTTGTGCGGCCAATGGTGGTCAGGCATGCGGTGCAAAGAGTAGATTGAGTTTGTATATTAAGCCCACTTGAACATAGATACAAACATGCTGGGAGGGTGTTTACTTATTTCTTTTCTCATCGCTCCTGAGAGTCTGTATACCACACGCGCTTTGTTGATGGAGGTTCAAGCTTGGCCTCTGTGGTTGCCTACCTCATGGATCCCACAAAAATGAACCGGGGGGACATGATATTGAATGGATTCTGACATGGTTACAAAATGATTTCATACTGCAAGTGCATTGAGCGAGTTTCGCAGGAAGGATCGCTTCGGCGTCGCTTATTTTTGCACTTTCGAAGCAGTGCAATGTGGAGTTTGGCCGTGGAACTTAAGCCTGTAATTAATGAACTCTAATTTTTGTATGCAAAAACGATCCTCTCTACTGTGCTCACTAACAACAAAGAGCGGCTTGCTTGCAATTGTCAAAGAAGCATTGCAGGTGCTGCACGCTAAATATTTTGCAGGGTAACAACGACAGAGTTCATGATCGGGAATAAACTGGAAGTTGTCCGATGGGTCAAATTTTGACATGGGACCGAGCGCTTGCAAAGTTAATCGACGATAAGGGACTTTGATGAGGGGTGATGGGATGAGGGGGCACCTGCCTTCATTCACTCCCATCCGTCATCAAATTAACGCCAATCACAACTTGAACTGTCCATCAACCCATGTTCGAAATGGAGCAAAACCCTTTCCGAATAGATGATCTCCCTACAGAGCTGCTGACAGAGATCATCCGATGTTTTGATAGCGCACCTCCATCAGAGCTTCGAATTCGAGAGCAACCGAAAGCAGATCTGTTCTCACAGCCCGTCCAGGACCAACGAGAGGATGTACGCATTGAAAGATCCAAGAACCTCAAAAACATCTCGTTGGTGAATGCAAGATGGCGCGCCCTTGCTCTTCCCATCCTCTTCAAACACGTCATCTGGAACATTACGCCCTCAGATGAGCTCGAGCCCATCAACTGCCATGACACCATCATCACCTTTCCCATCCTCAAGTTCTTCATGAGCAGCAACCTCGCCACCTACATCAAATCCTTCACCATGGTGGTTCACTCGAGATTACCGGCAATGTTCATCGACTTCGAAACACCTGGAGTCCAACACTTTTCTTGGCAGCGCCTGTTCAAACTGATAGATCCGATGAGAATCTCCATTCTTGCCACACCACAGGTCTTGACGAGACTGCTCCCAACGATGCTCGTCACCGGCCGCAGACCGACCGACTTGGGCGCGCCTCTGTATCATATTCTATCTCTTGAAAGAGACGACAAAGTCACGCCAGGACCTGACAACATCCGTTTGCAAGATCCACGCTGGCATCCACTCTTCAACATTCGCCCCTGGACCCATCTCTTGCTGAATGAGGGCTCTTCGATCCGCATCTACAGGAACTACGAATACTTCCTCCATCGCCCACCATCCATCCTCGCCCATCTTTTGGGCGCCGAAGACCCCTCCCATCTTCCCATAATCCCACAGACCCTCAGGTCTATGTCTTACATCGCCATCTTCCCGCTTGCTTCCCACTTTGGCACCCTTGTTGACAACTTACCTCCCCTCGATAAGCTTTCTGTCCAAATTGTTCCTCAAAATTATATTCTTTGGGATCCAGTCGAGATGGACCACGTCACCCCCGGTGATCTTTGGATGGAAAGAAACAGCTGCTACGGCCATATCATGCGACGAATGCTCGCCAAACAGGGACCTGAACCTGGGCAGTCTAATCACCCACCCACCCAATCATCGCCAGCACATAATGATAACTGGTCCAGCCTTCGAGAGTTTGAGAGTGGCGATGCGGCCGATAAGGAGGCCTGGGAGATCGCAGTGGGTTACGTCCTGGCCAGCGATACGGACTGGCGAGTCGAGAGGGAAGGAGTGTTTGTCAAGCGGGGTTTGGGTACAACAACATCAGATGCTGCCGCATTATCGGATGAGAACATGGATTTCGGCTCTAGTCCCGCCAGCTCCTTGCCGTCAGTTATCCCCAGTTTTTCTCCTTGGTAGAACACGGGTACTTGCTGTTGGATATATACGCTGACCTGTACGGGGGTGATTTTCGAGCGCCTAGCCGGGGACGACTGGAACGAATTGCATTCAACGGGACAGCTGCGTTGCCTTATTCAGCAATTATGCATGCAGATGATGACTCCTTGGATGGCTTTCAAACTGATATTTGAGGTGCTGGGTCACGACGTTGTGCATTTCGGCAGAACTGGGCGGAGGCACAACAAATCGGCATCACACGCACGCAAGCAGTGCCAGAACAGTAGTAATACAGTACTCGATACCTCCCCTCTCCAATTCCGACGTCACGTTATCCCAAGCGTTACTCAGAAGCTCCCTAAAGCTTCATGTACGACCCTCCTTCTTCCATCAGCTCATGCCTCTCTCATTGACGCTTGGACTTTCCGCCGACATCTTACCCCATGATCATCCGCCGCCCCATATAATGTCAGAAGCAAATTGGATGTAACACGCCCTCGACGCGATGCCAAACATTGATAAATGGCGCTGGGCCATACGACTCGCGGAACGGCTTCCGCGCACGTCGAAAATAAACATTAAAAAACATACAACACCAGGGATTCCCCAGTAGTCACCTACCTGGGTACTGGTCTGGCCCTTCCAAGCTTATCTAGGGCAGAGCGGACGGGATGCCGAGTTTTCTTGGAGGTATGGTTGTATGTGTTGTTCATTTTCCTAGGAGGAACTTATGTACTAGTGATGACGGACTTCTATTGAAATCAGCTGTCTGCGATATGAACCAACAGAGTTATGTGCCGTCATGTGTCCCTGCGTACGACTACATGTACATGACATCACTGGCTGAACCTGCTTGAAGTGGACGAGGAGACATTGAGCAATGCGGATGGAGAGGATGGAGACAACATGGAGCTGCCTTGGGCCGAGCACCGGGCACACGCCAAGTTTGTGAAGACCAATTGGACGCCCCTGGCGGAGCAGCTCCCGACATGAATGATAGCGAAATGGAGCAGAAACGGTCCTACGGTGAATTGACGGTTATTGTGAGGAGGACGTCGGGTGAATATGCATGTCACCGTACATGCTTCACGAAGAATGCTACGTTTATTGGTGCGGCTTTGAGGATACTTGGTATATCTTTTACCAACGTCCACCCTAGATTGTGAACCGCTGAAGTAAAAAAGATTATAGCAAGCACGGTGTAAATGGGCTGGAAGAATTTTTTGATGCGTTATTAGTCTTGTGATGCTCAAACGGATATCTCATATCAGGAAACTGATTTTCGAGTGCCTCGACGGTAGAGCCACAAACTTGTTCCTGCTCCACTGCCTTCATGTTGCAACGAGCCCTGTTGGCCCTTTTGTGTCATAATTCGTTAGGTGCACCCTGTTGCGTCTAAGACATCCTGCCCCAGTGATTTCACTCGTAATACCGATACAAACAGCCACATAACTCAGAACGTATGCAACCGACAGCCGCCTTGTCCTCCAAAGCCCCCCACGCAAGGGTTGTGCCGTCGATCGTCCGCTGATGTACAAGTCAAACGTAACCATTCCGGTGATGTTATGCCCCAAACCACGCCTGAAGGCCGAAGCTGATCTGACTTCCACATTCACTTACGTACTGCTGAGTATCACAGTATTACCCAAATGACCAAACGAGAAAAGAAATACACATCAGTCAGTACAAGAGTCCCGGGCCACCCAGCAGCAGTAGGAGTTACTGACATGCAAGCTGTCTGTTATTTCCTGATTGAACCCCTTTTTTTCTAACCCATTTTCCGTCCGTGTTTACACACACATCCTTTGCCAGAGGACAGGGTGCCAGGACATGGGCGATGCTTAAGACCCTGTCAAATGCCAAGATTATATTACATCAGCCTAACGTAGGCTCAGACCATCCTCTGGGACCCTAACCCAGATTTTCTCATTTGACACAAGTGGACCCCCATCCCACCACAAAACCACCCGTTCGTCTGCAAGCCTCTGGCTTCCCCTTCATCTCTTCAATTCAGTATTCTCGTTGATTGAGCATACATGATCTGTGCGCCTCGTGCCATTGCATTGCCCGAGGGCGATGAGAGGGGCTCCAGCTTGCAAGGTAGTCACAGCTTCTGATTGTCTGACCGTACAGTAGCGCCACCCAGTGACTTCACAATAAGTACGTTGATCTTTTTTTTTTGGCGCCAGGGCGATGGTGGTGGAGAATGGCGGAGGGCAAGATCCTGGTTTGAGAGATATCGAATTAACTGACATTGTTTGTCATCTGTAAGCGAGCCTCTCAACTCTATTAGTGCCAAAAATATGGCTAGTGGCTTGTGTGCTTGTTCCTTCGGCTGCAGCCAGTTTTGCGGCTTATCTACTAGTCACTCCACAAAGTGAGCTGCGCAACCGTATGAGTCACAAACATCCCTTGTAATTGGCCCATGCGGACAATCTTCAAACACTGAAAATCTGGACACTGATTTCGGTCTCTGCTGTACTTCGTAGAGGAAGTCGGAAATGGTTGAAGCAAATTTACCAGGCTAGGTAGGTAGGTACAAGACATCCAAAAAAAAAAAAAAAAAAAGTGCCTTTGAATTTAACCTAGGTAATCCTAAATCCCCCAACTAATTACCTCAGGCGCCTGAACTACACAACTACCAACTACCAGTTATTATTCGGATCAAACCGCCAACTCGCACAATTACTCTCCAGCGTCCCGCCCTGCTTAAACTGCGTACTGCTCTTATCACACTCATCGATAATCCTCCTCAGAATCCGCCCACACTCCTGATTCGCGCCTTTTCCTTCCATCTTGAACTTGCACCCGTTCTTGACCGTCACGCTGATCTGCACAGCGACAAAACACCCGCCGATCTCGCCATGCTCGCCGATGCAGTGCACGCCGTAACCCCCATTGGACAGCGTCCGCCGCGTGTTGGGCTGCGACGCGTCGAGGACCACGCCCTCGAAGTCGTCGCAGAAGTACTCGAGCGCTTCGATGGCCAGGCCGCGGTTGATGAATTGGCCCGAGTCGTAGCAGTGCACTTGCTCCGTGTCGCGCCGCGGCTTGGGCGGGTCGGGCGGGGGTGGTGGGGAGGGGGCCGGAGGGGAGGGTTTGGGTTTGACCGAGGTGGATTGTGGCGGGCGGTAAGTGGGTAGCGGCAGATCGAACTCGATCGCGCACCGCTGGTCGTCCTCCTCCTGCTCCTCGTTTTTGGGGTCGGTGCCCTTGGGGTCTGGCGGCACGACGGGCTTGGTCGGGGTTCCCGATGGGTGCACGTCCGGCTTAGGCGTCGGCTTGGGCTTCTTGGGCGGCTTCGGGTTGTTGGGGCCCGGGAAGTCGTTGCCGCCGTCGGTGCAGTCCAGCAGGCAGGGACGGTCGCAGAAGATTAGACATGGCTTGCCGCACTTGGACTTGCAGACGGGGCCGGGCGGGCCGGGTTTCCAGGTGACGATGGGGAAGACGACGGGGACGATGTCGGTGGAGCTAGAAGTCGACGTCGAAGTGGGACGTCCGCCGCCGGGGGGCGTGTACGTGTATGGCCAGGGAGGTGGTGTGATGGTGCGAGTCACGGGAGGGTGCGAGACGCCCGACTTTTTCAGGGGGTTGGGATCGTCTTTGATGGTGAAGGGTGACGGGCGGATGCTAGGGGTGATACGGAACGTCGAGTATGCGCCCGAGGTCGTCCGCTTGTCCGAGACGGTGTAGGCCCAGACCTCGATCTCGGTCGTGGTCACTGGAGGGATCGTAATGGTGGTGGTCTGCACGATGCTGGTCCAGCCCGTACTCTCGCTCCACGCCACGTCGAGGGACGTGACATACGGCGGGAATGTGATGGTGGTAGGCTTGGCAAGGCTCTTTGGCGGGAGGATGAGAGTGCATGGCGGTTGGCACTTGACCTCGGGCGAGCTCTGATCGTAGATGCTGGGGTCAATGTAGATGACCCCCGAGCCATCGCCTTGGCCGCCTCCCGGGTTGGAAGGGTCAGTCGATCCGTTGCCGTCGGGAACGTCGCCGCTGCCGGACCCGGAAAACATGTCGACGCTCCAAACCATGGTGCCGCCAAAGCAATGGCTGCTTGCCCATTGGCGCTTCATGGCGATGGTCTCCATGTCATCGTATCCAATCCACTGGTCGCCGAACGTCAACTCCTTCATCATGTCCGCCGCCAGCAGCTTGGGCTGGGTTCCGAGCTGGGGAATGAGACGCTGGATCTCTTGCAGCGAGTGAACACCGCCGAAGTTGGTGCACTGCCCAGGGCGGCTCGGGCCTTTCCATTGGCACCCGACGCTGTTGCAGTTGGGGTCCGCCACCGTATACCCGCGAGAGTAGTACGCCAGTCCCATGTTCACCTTGGCGGGGTTCACTCCGTCGTACCAAAGGGGCTGCGTCCAGTTGGCAATCTCGGGGATGTTTGTGTGTCCAAGGACGACTGGGCCAATCTGCTTCACAGTCTTGTCCCATGGGCCGTGTAGGTCGTATGTCATTATGCCGAACCAGTCGACGTAGGGCTCCATCTGCTTGGGCTTGAACCAGCGAAGGTACCAGTAGCTGGCGGGGATCGCCATGCTGATGCCGTACTTGGTACCGAACGCTGCCCTCATCTCCTTTACAAGAGCCACGTAGTTGTCGGTGTCCTCAGGCTTGCCCCCTCTGTCCGGCGCGCCGGGATATTCCCAGTCGATATCGACACCCTGGAACCCATACTGGTCCATAAACGCAATGAGCGAAGAGATGAAGGTAGCCCTGCTCGCCGCGGTACGGGCCACATCGTTGAAGGCGGTGCGCGTGGGGCCGGGGTCAGAAAAGTCCCATCCGCCGATGGCAATCCAAGTCTGCAGCTTGGATGACTTCAGCGCCGTGAACTCCCGATAGATGTCCACGTCTGCCGGGTTCGCGGGGACGACTTTGAGCGTCGCCGGGTCGATGCTGGCAAATGCCAGGTTGAGATGGGTGAAGCCGTCCTTGTTGATCTGGGACGGGCGGATCCGGTTGCATTGACGCTCGCGGACATTAGCTACTTGATAGTAGCCGATCGTTCTTCCGCTGGCCGAGTTGCCTCCGCAAGTGGGCGGTGCCACCGTCTCACAACGCCCGAAGCCCTGTTGACACTTTGCGGTAGCGCTTGTTCCAACGCAGAACTCGGTGCCAACCTGCAGTTTGTGTTAATTCCGAACAGTGACGGGACAGACAATGCTGAATGGAAACAACAGGAGGGGAATCTATCAGCACTTACACCGCAATAGCCGTAGTAACTGCAGCACACATTCAACGGGCACTTGACGGAGCCGCCGAGACTATCTCTACCACACAGCGCAGTGGCGTTACCTTGATCGGAAGTTAATTCGCGGTCTTAAAGGTGCCTTTTCAACGGCCATCTGGAAATCACTTACAGTTCGAGATGCAAACGTCTTTACCGCAGACCTCCTTACCAAATCCACACTTCCCGTCCTTGTTGCAACAACTTCCGTCAGGACAAGGCGAAGACTCGTCACATTGCTTATCTGCCCTCGAGACCAGCAAAGAGGGAGTCAAAGAGCTTAACCCGTGAGGGTTGCGGGCGTGGAAGCGGGCCGGGCTCCTGTTGGCGAGACCTCTCCTACTTGGGGTTGAGATGTTGGACGGCTTCGTTTCGTTCAGCGTACTACCCTCAATGGCCTTCGATATGTAAGAGACAGCCGCCGAGCCCTCACGATCTGTAATGAACTCGCGCGCAATGTCGATGAAGGGCAATACAGGAGGTTGTTCGAGAAGCTCAAACTCTTGATGAGCGGCAGGAACGCTCGCGTTGGTTGACTGCTGCCCTGAATCATCTTCGACCTGTGACATGGACATGGTTAAAACCTAGACTCCTCATGGCGGAAGAGAGCTGAGGATAATTCTTACCTGACGTCTTACTAGTTTCATCATTTGCGACGTAGTCCCATTAGCATAGAAGCGATCGACAACCCGATAGACGGATGAGGGTTCCGCGGTGGATCTCTTCTGGTACGTGTCGACAAACTCAGAGTTGGGGAGATACCACACCACTTCCGTCGCCGCTTCATCCGTCCCGTCGTACCAAGCGGTCCTGAAGTGGAAGCGGAAGACGCCGGCGGCGTTGGCGGTCGGCCCGACGCGGTTCCGGAGCGAGATGTGCGCATTGGACTGGAAGTTCTGCTCTGAGTTGACGCCACTAACACCGGCCGGGAGAGGGCCGCCGCATGCACCGTTTTGTGGCGCGCAGATGCTGTTGGCACCGGCGCCTCCTTCGACGGATCTGAAACCGGAAACCCGTGTCAGGACTTCCCATATTGGATCTCTCAATAGGGAGGTCTTGGTGCCAAATGAGTACTTACGATGCCGGGGGCCACTCGTCACAAGTCCAGATCATGCCCGAATGGCCGCCTGCGCGGTTGGCAATGGCGTTGTATCCCGCGTCACCCATCTGCAACGGAACGGGGAGGTTCGGGTCGACATATCGGCGAGCAGGGAACGACCCTGATCCCAGACGGCTACCCGCCGGAACGGTCTCGGGCTGGTTTGTCTCCGGGCACGCATGGGTCTTCTTCCAGCTCGACGGGCATGCAATCTTTCGCCGGCCATCGATGCGGCCTGTGTCGGTATCGTAGTGCAGTTCCAGGTGGCTGACCCCTTGCAGGGCACTAAACCCAGTGGTCCTTGGGGTCAAGGGGTTCCGGCTGTTGACATTCTGGCAGATGGCGGGGAGCTTTGCGCAGTTGTACACCAGTGTCGGGATGCCGTTGGGGTTCTGCTGAACGGGCGTGCCTGCGTACTGCGCTACACCGTTGACAGTCGAGACCTGAGCAACGGTGAGCTCGTACAGAGGCAGAAGGACGAGAGTTGTAAGCCTCATACTGGCGCGTGAGGGTGAGAATCGTTGCCCGAGTCTGTGACCTGCGCAGTCATCGGGCTGCGCGTCGATGGGGGCTCTCCAGGACCCCGAAGGGCGTCCATCTCGGGTTTTACGTACGAGACAAATGCCTCATTGTAGCTCTCAGGGGTTGTTCACATGCTCGTCTAGGAACCGCTCTCAGTTTGCTGTGCCTCTTGCTCCTGAATGAGGCGTTCAGGCTAAGGGCCGAGGCTGCCAAAGATTTACCCGGGAGGTGTTTGCCTGCAAGTCAGCCTCGTGCTACCTCGCGGTGTGCGAGTCCGGTAATTGACCAATTAATCAATTTTTCTGGCTTGTTGGTCTACATCAAAATACGGCACAGGCGGCGCGCTCATTTCATAACCCACCACGAAAGGGCCGTGGCAAATTCAGGGGCAGTTTCTTGGATTTCAGGGGCTATCATCTGATTCTCCTCGGCTAGGCGCTGTGCGAAGCTGATAATCTGATGTCCCTCCTTCAAGTCGTTCTTCGGCCCCTGGCCTTCAACCTCGTGGTCTTCTCCATTCCCCGCCGTACAAGATGATGCTGGCGTTGCAAATCGGTCTGCTCTGTCTTCCGTCTTGGGTCGGGGCGTGGTCAGCAGCCGCCGCCGCCGCCGATTCGATCCGCGACGCCAATGAGTTGATGGCGCGACAGCAGGCATCCGCACCTCCATGTCGCCTGAACCACACGACGGACGTCTGGACCGGCTGCGATGACGTCCTGGCCCAGTTTGGCATCTCTCTGGACCAATTCAGGCTTGCCAATCCGGGCATCGGGGCCGCGTGCGACGGCTTCGTTCCTGGCAAGACGTACTGTGTGGCAGCGTGTAAGCTCAAAACGGACCGTTGCACCTCGATTTTCCTTAGCAATGCTGATATTTTCTGCAGTGCAGCCGAGAGTGAAGATCTCTACCGACGGACGCTGCGGTTCCCAAACGAACTTCACCGTTACGTGCGTTGGGAGTCAGTGGGGAGACTGCTGTGGCAGTGGCGGCTAGTGAGCATTCCCTGCAGATTTCGACCGATGGACAGTCTCTAACGCGTTGTGTCGCTCAGCTGTGGTACTGGTGAGGACTTTTGTGGCATGGGCAACTGCCAGGAAGGAGGTTGCTTCGGCGGAGGCCCCTACTCAACCGACGGCCTCTGCGGGCGCGACCACGATCATCTCCCGTGCCCGCCCAAGTTTGGGCTGTGTTGTTCGGCGTTTGGCTTCTGTGGCAATGGCACCGACTCCTGCAGCAACGGTTGCCAAAGCGGGCCCTGCCTGAGCACCACGACGTCCTCAGCGCCGACACCAACGGCTACGCAAGCACCAGGCTCCATTAGCAAAGACGGTACCTGTGGGTTTGCTGGGGGGCTTGTGTGTAAGGGGTCGGCCTTCGGGGATTGCTGTTCGGCAGCAGGGTATTGCGGAAAGGCCGTTTATCATTGCTCTGACTTGCTAGGATGGTAAGTGACCTTTCTTTTGCCTTCTCAGAGTACCGTGATGTTAACTAAACTATGTAGCCAGCCAAAGTTTGGTACTTGTAACACCACAGCTGCGACTACGAAGGTATAAGCGAGGTTCTACTAGGCACATGAAGAGAACTATTGGGCCCGTCCGGAATTATATCCCGTTGGTGTGTCCAAATAATTGGAATCTGTGGGCAGGTCTAGATCAAATCGGGCCCCGGTCGTAAATAAGAAAACCGGACGAGTTCACATACTGTTCTTACATCAGTGGCTATCCATGCTATGTGACATAGTCCTAGTGTTAAGTACTCGGGAATTACCTAGGTTAGTCAATGGCGCCTGGACACATAGCTGAACGCACATCATCATAAGCCACCAGCAGGCTATGGGGAAGAGCTGCTTTGTGAACCGTGCCTAATGTTCTCAATAAAGAAGATAGCGTCGGACGTACCTTATAGGCCGAGCTAAGAGAGAAGGCCCAAACGTTATAGGAAGAGCTTCAACGTTGGAGACGCTTGCGCCCCTAGAGCATAAAGCCGTTACTGAGGGTAGACAAATCGGAAATGAACCCCTTCCCTACAATTATGTTTGCTCTATCTGCATCAAGTAAGTCTCGATTGCCTTGCCGCCGGCCGCTCGCAGCTAACTACGCCACTAGTATACGGGAATACCTTTTACTACGCCGGCTCAATCCTCCTGCTATAAAGCGGGTTACGTAGACCTGACCCTTCTTTGGATATAGTCGAAGTCGTATATACCCTAGCCTCTACGTAGGTTATGATTAGTTTAAGAGCACTGACATTCATATAGTTTCCAACACCCCCATTACCGTCGACGGCATCTCATCCTCCAGCAGCAGCATGTTCAAACAGCAAGCCACCTGGGTCGTGCGCGCGCGCCTCGGCAACAGCGGCTGCGTCTCGTTTGAGTCCCGGGACGCGGCCGGGCGGTACATCCGGCACTACAACTTTGCGCTCGTGCTGGCGGCCAACGACGGGAGCAAGCAGTTCCACGAGGACGCCACCTTTTGTCCGCAGCTGGGGCTCAGTGGCGAGGGTAGCGTCTCAATCCGCTCGTGGAATTTTCCCACCCGCTATGTGCGGCATTACGACAATGTTGGGTATGTGGCGAGCAATGGTGGCGTCCATGGGTTTGATGCCACAGAATTATTCTCATATTGCCAAACGCTGAAGGCAAGACCTGAACACCAACGCAACATCGACCAACGCTCCTCCCTACAAAGGTTCAAGCTGCGCCCTCTGCATCCCCTCCGGCCGCTGCCACCCCGCTGGTGTCCTCTCAACGACCGGCTCCCTCGACAAATACGCCTCCCCCACACGCAGCTCACCATTCAACAGCCTCTCACCGCTCACCTGCTCATTATACCAAAGCAGATGCATCTTCCTCGGGTTTGCCGCCCTCCACACACCCACCTCCTCGAGCGGCAACGCTCTAACTTCAAGCTCCCATTCCGCCGCAAGGGCGACCGGCAGTCTCAGTTCGTTTGTAATCGTCGTCGCCCACCCCGCCTCCTCTCCCTCGGCTGCGGCAACGAGCGCGGCCGTGTCCGACGAGATGACCTCTCTCTCTTCGCCCGTTCTCATGAGCCACGCCGTGGGCCCCCGGGAGACAAACGCAAGGGGAAAGGCGTGGGACGTCCGGCGAACAGTGTCGGCGCGGATGAGGGTGATGTATCTGCTCTTGTCGGAGTTGTCCTGCGGGGTTGAGGTGAGCACGCAGAGGCTGGCGTCGGGCCGGACTCGGTCGGGCGCGGCGGCTAGGGCCTGGAGGCCGTGGGTGACTGAGTCCCATGAATCCGGGGCTGGAGTTTGGGATGATGCGGCATCTGCTGCGCCGGCGCAGATTGGTGCGGTTGCCCAAGCCCGTCGGCAGTTCACGAGGAGGCCCTGCATGCTGGGCAGAGTTATGGGGTTGTAGGACTCGGATGAGGTATCATTCCGAGGCAGGGCAGCCCCCGTGCCGAACAGTGATGAGCACATAGTCCGCAGGCTCAGACGGGCGTGGCGCAGTCGGGGGAGGACGGCGCGAAGCGTCTCGCAGAGATGCACCGGTATCCCGAACCCAGTTGCGTGGTCGAGGCCGGCGGTGTCGATTTCAAGGCTCATGCAGCTTTGTGGGAGCGCGTCGATGAGGGAAGCGATGGCGGTCTGGGAGATGTCGAAGTGGTGTCCAGTGCTGTGTGGAGGGACATACAAGGAGAAGGCGCGCAGGTTTTGCAAGCGAGCGACGGCGCCCGCTAGGCGTGTGAGAGCCTGTTCGACCTGCGAGTTGCTGGCTTCCACATCCTGCGGTTCGTGCGAGGCCAAGGTTGGTTGGGTGAGGTGCAAGGTTAATGAACGCAACTCTGGATTGGATGCTGCATTGGCCACGAAGTTGTCGATGTCCTCGTACGACAGCGCGATGTCCTGCTGTTCCATGCTTGTGTGGGCTGGTATTGTATTCTAGATTTGGTGTGATGTGGGCCGAGTGAATGGATGGATGGATTTTATTCCGCCCGGGGGCACTGAGTGGGCCCAAACGGCCTTGGCACGCTAACTATATCCAGTCCAGTTCGCAACGGTTTGCTATCAACTTGCACGAGCCCTTTCCTCAACCTCTTTCTTATACTACCTATTGCCTCTTGACTTAGCCCTTTAGCAGATCGACTTAGAGGCTGCGTTCTCTAAATATTCAGCATCCTATATTCGGCAGCTAAAGCGGGATCTGTTGACAGAAGCTGCGAGATGATATTAGCCGGGTTCTTCTATTCTGATTGATTCTATCTTCAACAGTAGTCTAGACTATTAGGACGAATAAAAGGACCCAAAACTGTGCAAAGTCGTCCTTGCCCAGCTTCGTGGCCTGCCCTCTCGTCACATCCCAATAGTCCTTGAAGACAGGGGGTACAAAGCAGAGAATCCCCTCGTAGCGGTCGCCGCATAACAAATCCCATTTCCGATAGGCCCCGAGTTCATTGTATATGGACTTCCGGGATTTGACCAAACAAGTCGAGCTGGCGGAGAAAGATACGGCGGCTTCCAAGCTGAAGTCCATCAAGACTCGGCAATACGAGCGCAAGGCTACAGGAGCCAGGGGTCCCTCGCAGGTAAGAAATCAAAGTATCTTGAATCTTGCGATCAGAAAGATATCTAATGCCATTGTCTGCTACATAGATTATCACGTATACCTTAAGTTTTATTAATAAGCTTAGGTAGGTCCGCTCTCGCCCTTATTCTTACCCTATTACCAGATAGGATAAGTAAGTATACAGCATAGAAATTAATTTAACTAATGCCTCAATCTAATAGCGAAATTACCGACGATATAAACATTAGTAAAGCGTTAAGTATTAAGTACGGCATAATTAGTAACTTAGGACGCGGCGCCTTTATTAACGCAGAACCACAAAAACGTCTTGAACGGACGGAACGGCGGCTGCTGAAACCGAGCCAACTCCATCAGTGGAAACATGCCTTGTTATACACAGCATGGCAATTGAGAGAGCAAAACATGAACCTGGGTATCTATAACTGCTGATGATGACGCTAATGCCTTCTATGCACATTGTTTCTTGAGTCGGCACTTCTAATCCTCCTCATCACTGTCACTGCCAATGTCAACCTGCTTTTTCTTCTCCTCTTCGTTCATCTCCTTCCAGGTGCTCCAGCTGAGCATCCCGAAGGCAATAATGATCAAAAGCCCACCAATTACTGCCGGCGCACTCAATGGCTGACCGGTCAGGGCCCAATCCACGAGAGCCACAACAAAGATGGTAAGAAGGGCGGCAACGGAACTCAACACCGGTCCGGTCAGGGAGATCAGCACGAGGAATGCTCCCGAAAACACCATGTTGGCCACCACACTGACAAACAACAACCTAGCCGTCTCGCCAGTGGGCATCTCGAACTCTTCCCATCCCAAAACATGCAAGATCGGGAGAGGGATCCACAACACCAACACTGTAAACAGGCCAATCAAGCTCCCAAAAGTATTGGCAAACATCATCTTTCTGTTTGCGCTCGCACCCTCGGGAGGACACGCCAGCCGCTTGTACAGCACCTCGTAGAGCCCGTAAAGGACAGACCCAATCCCGATAATCACATTGCCAGCGAACCTGGACGTCAGTTCCTGGCCCGCTTCGTCTGAGGTGTTATTGTTTCCGTCCCCATAAGCAACAACCAAGACTCCCACAATTGCAACTCCGACAGCCAGCATCTTGTCGAACCTCAATCTCTCCTTGAGCAGCGGGACCGAAAATGCGTAGGCAAAGAAGGCGTTGCAGTTGTAAATGGCCGTCAGGTCCGATGGAGTGGTCATGCTGACTGCGATGTACCAGCTCAATCCGGCGACGGTCAAAGAGGTGGTGACCAATGCCGTGGTCCTAGCCAGGTATGCCCACGGAGACACATCTACTCCACCTCTTCTTTGTAAAAGCTCCTGTCTTTGGACCATCTGCGCCGTCGTTCGAAGGGTTCGCAAGTGATTATTCCAAAACTGCCGCCAGCTTTGTTCTCGTCGGCTGTATCGCAGGAATAAAAATTGCAATGGGAACAAAAAGACCCACGACCCGTGGGTCAGGAACATCATGCAGTAGGCTTTGTCCCATCCTAGTCGATGTTGAATGTGCGCGGCTAGCTCGGTTTGTACGGTGAAGGATATAAGGGAGATGATGAGACATATGGAGGCATAAGTGTATTTCTTCCGGGCTTCGAGGCGGGCTGCTTGGGAGGAAGGGGAGCGAGAGCGTAAGTCTGTGGTGCTTCGGCGGGAGAGGATGGGTGTTGAGGAGAGTGGCGGGCGGGGGGAGGGACGGCGGCGGCCTCGTGTGTCGTCTTCTGAGTCGGATTGGTGGAGAAGTGGTTGGTCTCCTCCTAGTCGGGAGGGCATTTTGAGATTGCTTTGGGGTTGGTGTTATTGAAGCGAGGTGTCACTGTCGCTTCCTCGAAGAGCTGGTGGAAGGGAGGACAAACTTCGACTTCGATCGGCAGCGGGTACCGTACCGTTCCCTCGTGGTACAATGGATGCAACGTCGTCAGGCATGAAGGGTCATCAAGTTTATCAAAAAGAGGCAAGAAAAATCTACAACGAGTGCTTGGGTAGAGTAGGCTGGCTCAGATCAAAGAAACAACGGAAACGGGATGCAGATCCATATTTAACTTTCTGGATTTAGTAGGAAATTCTCAACAGGCAACGCGGAAGACGGGGCGGGATGGGATGGCTGTGAAACCAACCCGGATCCGTGATTCTGGCGTCAGCTGCAGTGTCCCGATGCTCCTCCAGTGTGTGGGGGAAGTGGGGCTCATGGCTGAAGTTGCTCCACTTTAGGGGTCCCTTTCCGGGCCAGCGTTCGCAACGTCTGTTTTAGTGGGCTTTTATCAGCGGTAAATTCCACTGAAGTTCGGTAGTATCATGATCAAAATCACTTCCAGCTGTTGATGTCAATCACCTTTTCCAACGAACACGGTCCCTTCCAATTTGGTTCAGTTTCTGTCCTCTCAGCAGTAAGGATTTCAAGGCTGAAACAATGCACAACATGCTGTCCCTGTTGACGGTTACGCAACGTATTGAACAGCGGTTCAAGTGCCAAGGTTTTTTACTGCACAATCAAGACCCATAAGTCCCATGCATCTTCAGGTCATCCCTTCGAAAAAGGGAAATCCCATAATTCATGAAATTTCATCTTGCTGATGCAGCTTATACGACATCCCGCCCCCACGCGACTGTGAGAATGTTCAAACTCGCATCCTCGTCCACATGATCGTCAAAACAGCCATGCACGGGTTTGTACCATCCCGTAACCCCGGACTTGGCGGACTTCCACAGCCATGTCTCACCACCCTCAAGCCGTCAGACCCAAAGCCTCGCGCCTCGACTTGGAGTTGGGGTCAAAAAACGGCTTCTCGCCCAAAGACACGACACGGTTGCCCTGGCGCTTGCCGGCGTAGTCACTAGTACGAGAATATGTCAGTTAGGGCAGAAAACTGCTCAATAGATTTTGCTCACTTGGTGGCAGAGTGGAAGACCGACCGGCTGCGATACATTCGTTAGCACATCTTGTTTCCAGCCGGGTTTCATATTAGGAGCTGTGGAACATACTTATCCCAGATCGCAAGATCATTCTTATTCCACCGGAAGCGGACCTGGAGATCGTGGTTCTCTGTGATGAGCTGAGTGAAGTATTGCTTGAGAATCTCGCTCTCACGTTCAGTCACGCCGTTGATCCAGCCGGCAGCAACCTGGTGGCCTGCGCCGAAAAGACTCTTCCATCCGGTCACGGGGTTGGTGCGGATTAGAGGGCTGGAAGGTGTCAGTCACGCATGGGGTTGGAGCAATCTGGAATGAGACAACATACTGCTCGGCCTTGAACTCAAGCCCGGTATTCTCGGGAGCGCCACGTTCCTGGTCAAACAGCTCGGCACCAAAGGTATCCTTGACCTTGACAAAGTTGGGCTGGTAGTGGGTGGCCGTAAGTCCTTCAGCCAGCTTCTGGAGGGCTGGGCTGAGGCGGTCAAAAGCCTCGTAACCAGAAGCCCAGAGGGTATCACCGCCGGCGTCAGTGGGAGGCTCAACAATCTTGAGGATGGCATAATCTGAGGGAATGTTCTCAAAGGTGATGTCGGCGTGCCAACCCTCACTGGCAATCCTCTTGGAGACGTGGGAGTATCGGTCCGCATAATACTTGCGGTTGAGCTCGGATGAAATGACTGAGACCTCGTCATCGAGCTTGCCGTTCTCGTCAACCGCGATGCCACGCTTGCTGTTGGCCAGGGCGTGTTTGTGGAGCTTTGAGGTGTCGGGTTTGCCGGTCAGCTCGCCAAGTCTCTGGCCCAAGAGCTTCTGGTCGTCGATGTTGAGGTCTTGGTTACGGAAGAAGACCACGCCGCGCTGTGATACTATTGTGCGTTAGTCTCTCGGTGGCTCAGATTGCTGAAAGAAGAGGACGGCCTACTGAGAATCGCAAGATCACGGATCTTGGTGTCATCATGGAGAATCTCGCTGAGCTGCAGAGTAGGAAACTCGCGGCCGATGACGCTTGTCACATCAAATTGCTCAAAGGAGTCTAGGCTGCCTGAGTAGGTGAGTGGCCCAGTAAGCTTGGAGGCACTACTCTGGGAGACACTATTCTGAGTGGCAAGTGTCTTGGTAGGGATAGGGCCATCTGCAACGGTAAGCTGGATATCGACGTCTGCGGCGGGAGGGGCCATGTTGGAATCTTTGAGTTCAGATCAGAGAATGTCGAAAAGAAGTTGTGATGTTCTCTGCTAATTGGTGATACAGGGTTTGATGGGAAGGGGTCATTTTCGTCCTTTTATATTTTTACACTACACTATATCTCAATAATCGATGCCGATGACGCCCCGAGCGTCGGGGAATATCCATCGTCGACGGAGATAATCTCGCCTTGTCTACTGATGGTGTGCAATGCCCTGCGGTTCACGCAACATGATATGCATCTCATTTGATGTACCCCAGACAGTTGATGGACAGCATTCGGAGCTAAACCAAGCTCGCCCTGCAAAGTAGAAATCTTGGGGTTGATGGTGTGCTGGAGATCTAACTTTAGGGACTTCTCCATGCTCTCCACACGAAGTGCTGTATGCCTGGAAGCACCGGGTTGCTGCAAAGTAAACCGCTTGACGGTTGGATATCGGAAAACGTTCACTGGTTGCGGTTGACTTACACGAGGTTCAAATGGGTGCTGGCAATCTCAGTGGCCGACCGTGCCGATTATGGGCCTTGCCATTCTCACGCGATATTGCACCATATGACAGCCTCAGGTCGACGTCCAAACAGACAATATCTAACGTCATGCTTGGCACTGCTCAACCAATCCTTGGGCTCAAGATATGGCATCTCATCCCAGACACATGCAATATTGCATATTTATCTTGAGGTCGTTGTCGATGCATTGCCTGCCGACACGGCACCGGGAATTCGTTCGTCAGCGACACTAGATCGATGACATATTTTGGGGATATTGTGAGCCATTGAGTCTTATGAGCAATCACTTCAATAGAAGATGAGTCTGGAAAGCATCCCCATCCTAGTCATGGTTGCAAACGATTTATCTTCACTCCAAAGGGCAAGGGGTTACAAAGGGATCCGACGTTACCAGACACCTGAGTCTCCCATGAATCATAACTGATATCACGTACTCTGTGAGTACCCATCTGGGGGGATATCATACCCTAAAATTATAACACCGTTGAAATAGATGAAATATAACCTCTTCTCAAACTTGACAAGGAAAAGCCCCCCAAGTGAGAGGAAAAGGGGAACCCTAACCCTTGACTGCTTGACAAACTTTCGCCTTGGCACCTGCTTGCCCTTCCCCCTGTCACGTGTGGCTCGTTCAGTTCAATTCAATTCGCAGCGCCCACTTTAACAGATTCGCGTCGTCGCGTCTCTTTTCTTCCCCACACCTCTGAGAAGGAGCAAGAACCGCGTCTTTTCGCGACTTCCGTGTCTCCCCGTTCGCGATTGGAGGCCATCGACGACTGTGAATGACTTTTATTTTATCTATTGCCGTTATCAATATTGATCCAAGGTGATCTCACATCAAGAGATTCTATCCCCTCTCTTTCTTGGTTAAGCGCCGACCCAGCGACCGAGCCACCGACTGACCGATCGACGAAAGAAGCGAACCAACTTCTGCGACTCCTGTGCGCTGTCAAAACCAAAACCCCGAGCCCCAGCCTCGGTCAACTTTCAGCCTCTTCAAGGCTCACAGTGCACAATGGCGAAGGGGGCATTTGCCGAAGGCGTATACAGCGCTACATATAGTGGTGTAAGTTGATATGCTTTTCTTTTGTCTATTGGAATCACATTGCACCCCTTTCCCTGGTCAATTGGTGGTCACTGACAATGAACTTTTGTCGCTTTGCAGGTACCCGTATACGAATTCCAATTCGGTGCAGACCTGAAAGAACATGTTATGCGAAGGCGTCAGGACGACTGGATCAATGCAACACACATTCTAAAAGCTGCTGGCTTTGACAAGCCTGCCCGGACCAGGATCCTGGAGCGTGAGGTTCAGAAGGATGTCCACGAAAAGATTCAGGGTGGATATGGAAAGTATCAGGGTATGTCTTGCCAAAGATTCCGGCCTTCAAATAATGTCGCTTTGCTGACACGTTCCTTGCCTCATTTGTTCAGGCACATGGATTCCTCTCGAGCAAGGCGAAGCTCTGGCTCAACGCAACAATGTCTACGAACGATTACGAGCCATCTTTGAGTATACTCCTGGCGACGAGAGCCCTCCTCCTGCACAAAGACATCCAAGCAAGCCAAAAGCTCCCAAGAAGCCGGCAGTTCCAAAATGGGGTACCAAGGCGGCAGTTGCTGCGCAAGAGAAAAAAAACAGCATTCCACAACAGAGTGTCTTTGCTCACCCCCAACAGGTCGCACCCATACACGACGACTACGATGCAGGAGACTCGCAAATGCACGACGATGATGCTCCCGATAACGTCACGGTAGCCTCTGCCTCCTACATGGCAGAGGATGACCGAGGTTACGACATGTCACATTTCTCAACAGGCCACAGGAAGCGCAAGAGAGAGGAGGTCATGCAGGACATGACGGAACAACAACATGCCATGTACGGAGACGAGCTGCTCGATTACTTTCTGTTGTCCACCAATCAACAGGCCGCAATTCGTCCAGACCCCCCTACTAATTTCCAGCCTGACTGGCCCATTGATACAGAGCGGCACACCTCCATTCACTGGGCGTCTGCTATGGGCGACGTCGATGTGATAAAGCAACTCAAGCGCTTCGGCGCGAATCTCTTGGCACAGAATGTGCGAGGGGAGACTCCTTTGATGCGGGCCGTCAGCTTTACAAACTGCTATGTGAAGAACACATTTCCGCTGGTGCTCAAAGAGCTGTTCAGTTCGGTGGATGCAAGAGACAACTCTGGAAGCACGGTAATACACCATGCCGCCATCATGAAGAGTGGACGTGTCACTAGTACTTCGTGTGCAAGGTATTATTTAGACAACATCATCTCCAGACTTAAGGAGATCCGCCCACCGAATGAAGTACAAGCACTGCTTGATGCCCAAGATGCCGACGGCAACACAGCTCTTCATCTTGCAGCCAACCTCAACGCACGCAAGTGCATAAGATCTCTTCTCGGCCACGATGCATCGTCAGACATTCCTAACAATGAGGGGATCAGAGCAGAGGATATTATCAAGGAGCTCAACCAATCTAGATCTGTCGCTCAAGAGGCACCTGTGCGGTCATCAAGTCCCTTTGCCCCAGACTCACAAAGGCGCCATGCTTTCCGGGATGCCGTTGCAGAGTCAGCCAGCAGGTTACAAATCAATTACATGAGTGAGGCAGCCAACACGGTTCAGTCGCGCATAACCCCACTTGTCCTTCAGAAACTCCAAGACCTTTCCCAGAGCTACGATGCCGAGTTCAACGACAAGGACGAAGCAGAGAAAGAAGCCCGCCGCATCCTCGCCAATACGGAAGCAGAGCTAAACACCCTCCGCGCCTCCGTTGCTGAGCTCGAGTCCCGCTTGGAACCAGATGACACGGCCTCAAAGACTCAATCCGCCGCCGAAGATGCCCGTGCAAAGGTGCTTGCCTACGTAACACACCAGAACAGGATTGCGGTACAGGAAGCCATTGATCAGCAGCTGTCTAAACCCCAGACCAACGGTGCGGGTCCTCAGAATGATGACGACGACAACTCCTCGGATGACAGCTCAATCGAGGAGCGGCTAAACCTTGCCGCTCAGGTGCAGCACTTGCTGAACGAGCAGCGAGAGGCTGAGGTGCAGTACGTCGAGGCGCGCGGGATGCTGGGTACTGGCGACAAGATCGACAAGTACCGGCACCTGCTGCGCAGCTGTCTGCCGCCTGAGGACCAGGAGATGCTGGATGAGAACCTGGAAGACATGATCAGGATGATGGAGGATGAGGCCGAGGTTGTGTTGATGGCTGGCGGTACCGCCGGGAATGGAGAGGCAACAACGTCGGTTGATGGGGGCGGGTTGCCTGAGCATCCTACTTCTCATGGTGGTGGAGGTGGTGAGCCAATGGAGATTGCTGCGTTATAGGGTATGGCAGAGTCGGCTATAGTTTTGCTCCCTTGAAGAAGAGGGCGTTATGGTAATTGGTTCGTTTCCGTGTTTGTTTTTGAGTTAGGCTTGATGGATGGATGGAAGCAGCGTAGGTGGGGTGGGTATGGGATCGGATGGTTTGTATGAAGGACTTGAGGTGGTATGATGCAGTTCTACTATAGCGTGGCAAAGATTTTCGTGGTGTGGTGTGGTTGCGTGTAATCAGCGAGGGAGGGCAAGGCAGACACAACAACGGAAGGGATTCCGCTTTCACGTTCGCTTCCCTTTTTTGATGATAAGGAGGCTGTGCTTTTTGTTGCTGTTGTACCTGGTACGATCAGTTTTGGTCAAAGTTGCCGTTGCCTTTGGTTTCGTACAGATTTTAACATGTGTTTCTCGCTCTCGTTGCCTTTCTTCGCCTTTGACCGGATCGTTCGGGATATCTTGGGGAGCTTTTTGTTAGTTTTTAGTTTATTTTGGAGATGGTGGCGTATTAAGGGTCGTATCAGGGGGACAGTTGATCATCTTCTATTTTTCCATTTTTTCTATTATTATTTTTCTCTTGGCATTCTTGTACTTATTTACCTATTTTACTGCTGGAGATTACGAGTGAAGTCTTTCTTTTTTGCAAACCACAAATGCAGACGAGAGGATCAGGTATGTCCGTGATCATCTGGTTTTGATGTTGTTTTGGTGGAGTTTTGATAACACCAGATAAATACATGCTCGGTTTCCTTCCTTGGGGTTGTCCATGTACCACCCACCACCTTTTCCTGTTTGTTAAGTGTGTTTGACGAAAGTTTTTAACCAACGATTACCTAGTGTTTCGTTTGCCATTTGTTTCTCGCATTGTTTATAATTTGCTTCCACCTTGTCGTGTTTCAAGTTGTTTCCCTCCCCGGAATGGTAACGCTCTGGCTTTGGCTACCTGGCGTCACAAACAACTCATGCTGTAACCGGGCCATGTATGGAGAGTAGGTAGGTTGAACGTTTGCTTTCGTCCTGCTCTGCAGTGCTTCTTCCTCGTCTTAATGCAATCGAGTGGCAGGCTACTATGTAACATAACTTTTGCATTCTGTTTGCAAAACACATCTGCCTACCAGATGATTACTAGTATCTGAGCAGAAAAAAAGATAGAAAAGAAGAAGGGAGGGGAATTTTGTCTGTCGTCCAATAATCCGAGCTTTGTGTGACACCCCTGAGATGGCCATACCCTGTTCTTCTTACTAATGCTAGCGTATCATGGCTCTCTGCCTCTCAGACTTTGAGCCTCCTGCCCTAGTCCGTCTCGAGGACATATTTGAGCTCAATGAGGAACATCTTTCTTCGATCCTTTGACCGGGGGGTAATGGGGTAGCGTACCCAAAAAGGGCCCAGCTTCCCCCAAGACCACATCATGATGCTCGATTATTTCCACGAGGGAGAAAAGGTCCTTGATGATGACTCGGGACTTCGACCAGCCACCTGAAGATAAGCCTGGGATTTAATAGGCCCTAGATGCTCAACAAACGAGGCATTGTCAGGGGCTTAAGCTTGTGGGAACTTTATTGGTTCATGCACCAAGCTGATGCCCCAACCACCCAACTTCGAGACCCGACGGTGCCGACCTAGAGGGTAGGCGGAGGAGGTGTGAGCTGTCTCCATGCAATTTGGTTGGATACGCAGCGCGCTCTCACAGTGATGTGTCAAGATCGTCAGGCTAGCTAGCCATGGGCCGGGTAGACGGCATCTCGATGATCATTGGATACCAGGCGGCGTATCACAATGCTTTCAGACGCCCGGTGCACCTCAACGACTTGTCTACCCAGTCCAAGACGACGATGGGGTAGGCTAGGCTATTAACCCCGTATCCCATCACGGTTGGGTTGGTCATGTCAGTCCAAACGAGATAGCGTGGCTCTCAATGTCTCGTATTATCTCGATCCCGGGAAAGGATTACTAAACACTTCGTTTTAGGGTTATGAGGAAGAAAGGAAAAGAAACTCCGATGATGCCATTGGTACGGTAAAGGGCCGGAACTCTGAGGAGCCAGGAGGGAGAGACCTTTTTTGGACCTTGCCAAACTTACCATGTGGGTAACAATGGAGGCCAGTCCCAGCTTGTTCTTGCCTTTGGTGTTGTGTTGCCCCCGAGGCTTGGCCTTGCCATGCCGGGTTGGGGCCGAAGAAGGTCCGCTGGATACGCTATGATGTGTCAAAATGTGCCAAATATTACCAGATTTCTGGTCTGGCAGGCAAGACTGGGGTAGCCCCTTGTCATGATGATTCCCTATGCGGATTGTTCTCCACGAATGAACACTTCCGAGTGGGGATTCCCTTTCGCGGATGATGAAAGCGTGGTCCGAGAATCAGCAGTGGGTACACATTTACACCTCAGGGGGCCACTTGATAGATTGAGAAAAAGAAAGGATTGGCTCCAGAGGACTCGTATCGCGACTTGGTTTGCCTCATTTGCTCTGGGTTGTGATAACCGGTCCCATTACTAGTGGTACTGGTAACAACCGTCAGCCTACGCTCACAGCCAATAGCTTCCAAACCCTTGGATCCCTTACCTCTGCTCAGGCAGTTGCGGAACACTCGGGTGTAAGGTTTTGCAGAGCAGAGCAGATGATCATGGCAATACTCTTGGCGTTTGATAGGAGGCTGGATCGCGAAAAGGGGGTCACAATTGCCGAGAAACAGCGCAATGTCATCCGTCGATGTTGGAGTTCCAATCGACCCATCGTTGTTCTGGTGTAATGATATTTCCCAGAGAGATGCTTATCCCGAAGGTGTTAACCCACCGACCCGCATCTGCACCAGGCATTGGAGCAGCATCTTGAAGTGATCGGACGGACGGCCGTCCAGTTGAGCCTCACTCACCCTGCCTGTGCCACTCGGCCGCGTGAGCTTTGTGTAGTGTTTGTGGAAGGCCAACTTCCACAAACACGGCAGATGAGCTATTGCTCAGCTCAGCCTCATCATCAAGCTCGATATTTGCAAGCCTCGCGCTCGCAAAGGTTGGCCAAGAAGGGAATAAACCGTGATCCCCGTGATGTGGTATCCGGTCCGGCTCGAAGCGATCATTCTCAAGCATTGCCTAGTACCTGGCCTCTCTGTGGTCGGTAGTGGTTCGTATTCTGGCCATTCAGTGCTTGATGCCTCTTGATAACCATGCTTCGGAGATTGAGAGCAAGGCGAATGCTGTGTATGTGGTGTGGTATTGAATGGATGCCGTGACACTCTGACCTGTCAAGGTTTAGCAGAACCAAAGTCACAAAGTCTCTTTCGATGATAAATGAGTGGCCCTACGCCTAAAAATAGCGACCAACTCCGTCAGTCTTTGCCGTTCATGCTCCATTCGTCGTCATTCGTATATCATCCTGTGGGAAACCATAGGTTCCTTTCGCGACAGAGTAGAAGGTCAAAAGGCAGAATTAAGAGGTTACCGTGGTGGTGGCGATCGCCGCGTAGAAAGGGCGCATGGGAGCTGATGGTTGAAGTGGGCGGGCCAATGGGAATCGCGAAGCCCCAATCGCCTCAATGGCGGTCTCGGTGCCCCAAAACAGCAGAGTTGAAAAGGAGCCGCCATGGCCAGAAAAGAAAAAGTCGAAGAATTCAGAGCGATCGGGAAGAAACAGGGAAGTAAATTGAAGAGTATGAGATAAAAAAGCGGTGAGCCACGTCAGGTGCAGCAAACACTGGAAATAAAGTTTTGGACCCCCTTTTCAGATGTCAAATGACAGATCGATCCAGCTTGAAGATCACAAGTATAGGGAACCTCGGGTTCAAGGTGGTCCAAAAAGGAAATAACGACAGGCTATCGTGTCAGCTCATGGTTTTGGGGGTCTGGATCTGGCAACTCGATGGCCGGGAGAAATGTTCACCATCGTTGACCATCGTTTCGTGATGTTAAGGACCCCAACCTTTTTTTGCGCGTAGTGTAGGAACAACAACGACGGGAAGGTTGGCGCTAGGGTGAATGTGGGGCAGATCATGTTTGCAGGGTTCGAGCGTCGTAGGGCTGAGGAACCTGAACGACAGCGGATTTCCATAATCTCCTCCCGTGTCGGGTGTCAGCAATTGATGAGCGCAGGGCACGGTGATAGCGGGAATTCCTATCTACAGAAATGCGCTTGACTTTAAGCGCCAATCCATCTTGGAGGAAGCGGTTAGCAAGCGCTGGTTGCACACAACAGCTATCTGTACATGTACGAAATACGCAAAAGTTGTGTGGCATGGCAGATCGACTGGGTCCAACGATAAACAGATCTTGCAGCCAAAACGGGAAGCGCGGGGCCGGCCTGATGGGAGCACTCAAACCACGCGTGAACCAGAAAATTGCTTTTCCCGCGCCCAGGCATCCACTTACCAGGACCCTGGTTCACCTGCAAGAATGGACAGGATCAGACAGAGGGGTACTTCCTACCGAGTATCAAAACATTCTGCCGATTGGATGCATACCTGCGTGCCTTTACCAGCTGCACAATTACACGAGAAAGCTCAATCGATGGTTTTGGTGGCAAACCAAGCATGCTTTTCCTGGCTTTCTCGTGAAGACCTTGAGTATTTTCAGCTTTAGAGGCAGCCTGGTGGCGGTGTGTCCCAGCCATGCCAGCATTTTTGATGATGGATAGAGTACCCCACATTGGAGCCCACGCAAAGCTCTCGCACGCGGGAAGTCGCGAGCGTGGTTGCGAGACACCAGTTCGCTTTTGGCCGCGTCATTTCGGATGCAGCTGAATTGAGTTTCTTTCCCGATCTTGAGTGCTGGGCGTTTTTTAAGGTTCAAACTGAATCCGAATGATCAAGGATTTGAAGCGTGATATCCAAGAAGGCATCATCGTGATGATGCACACCTCACATCTCTCATCTCAGCCGGCCCCGCATGCTCATCTTGGCTGCAGCTGAGGGGTCACATTACACCCTTCCCAACTCGCAATCTCCAAAGAATTAGATGACCTTCCACAAACACCGTGTTCCCGTCGGCAACCGTTCGGGCAGGCGGGAATTCGGAAACCAGACCAGAAACTGGTGAAATTGAATCAGAAAGTGGAAATGGAAGTGGAATGGAAGAGGAAGGAACTTCTTTGCATTTTCTTGTGTTCCGCCGGGTAATTTATTCCCAGAGATGCAGCGTCCTGCGTGTCACCCCGCCTCCCGCCATCACCGACTTTCTACCACGCACTCCTGCAGCCACCTCTCACCCAGGCGCAGGCACAGACGTTTCATACCCGAGAGTTCGCAATCAGCACCTGCATAGAACCTGCAGCCAGACTCTGCAGCTGTGCATGCGCTGCCGAGATCGACATTGACGACATGTCCCAGGCTATCAGGGTTCTGATTGAGCTGACCCGCTTCAATGGATCGGCAGTAGAGACAGTGCATCTTCCAGCGTCTTTCCACGAGTCCACGGGGATCCTCGACGAAAGAGCTGAAGAAGGCGCTTGCTAAGCCCAATCCGGCACCGCAAACAGGGAATGGCGCCCTCTGTTCGGACTGGTACCCCAAGCAAGCGTCGTTCTCCAGCTTCGATGTTGACCTCTCTCCACCTCCTCTACGCTTGCCTCTCCACTCAAACCCTGATGGCGACACAGGCCTCGAAAAGGCCAAGACCGGCATATCGGAAAGCTTGATATCGAAGAAGGGTAGGTCGTTCGGACTGGACGGCGGCAGCAAATACCAATCCGCTTGGCGGCTTGCTTGGGGGCCGTTCTAGCATGATCTGTGTCACCAGAAACACTCAAGAATCGTCGACTGCCGTATCCCGTGCTCCGTAAGCCGCCGACAGGGCAATTTGTGGCTATCCGAACCTCTCACCTCAGCAACCCATGGACATAATGGACCCAGCATCCAGCCCTATCGAAACGGTCAATGCAGTGGCGCCCATGCCCCGGTCAAATCTCCATCTGATGTCCGAAAACCCACCTTGAGCGTTGTTTTTTGAGCCCCAGGCGGCTACAGCGAGTCGGGCTACAGGCCTTTCGATTACCCCGCTGTGACCCCTGCGCCGGCACGCCGCACACAACAAACACACGAATGCAACTCTGATCAAGTTGATTCCTCCCCTCCATCTTCAAGGGTCTTTTGAAGCCAAGCCGCCGGCGGTCAAGTCAACAACAAGGTCACGGAACAGCGCCGTTTCGCGTGCATCTGCAGGCCATATTCTTCAAGGCACGCGCATCCCTCAACCCATGCTCACCAATAAAACCAACAATGGAAACTCAACGTTCAAGACGGTACTTAGTACATGTCGTAACAGATGTACATGTACATGTGCATTCCTCCATCGCACATCTGCAGTCAATTGCCATTTCCCCACCACCTGCCCTCTCAAGAATGTTTTTATGCATTCTACCCCTTGCAGAATGTCCGAGCTTGTGTCTCTCCGACATCTTCCCATCGTCATCATCAACATTGATCAGGGTGGATGCGTCCCAGGCGTGTTTCTATGCCATGGCTGACTAGCGTTGCCCTGTCGGTTACAGGGATTGGCCATTCCTCAATTCAGTCATGGGCGTTCTCGACAAGCTGACTTCCCGCCAAACTCCAGCTGAGAGCTCACTAATTTATGGGCCTAATTAGTGCTCCAAGAACTAGCGTTGGCTCCATCAGCCTTTACTTGGCTCGGGGGACTTTGTCTTCAATCTGATCTCCGCCACACGGTGGACGATGCCAGCTCTCCATGCCTGTCCCTGCTCGAGCGATACCACGGCGCAAAGGTGCCCCATGCCGTAATAATAAACAACACCAAAGACAGTTTCCCCAGGATGACCGCTCGGTATAAGACCTCGCAGCCTCCCAGCCTCTTTAGCTGCCGGGTCTCGTGTATCTCGGATGTGGTGGAATCAGTCAGCAGTCCTCGTCTATCTCCGTCCATCCCTTCCGCTTCGATGGTCTTGACGGCTCTTGCGGCTCATTGATTCAAGACCGAGTTCAGAGCAAGCAAGGTGTAAATTCTACAAAAATTTTGGTGCAACGGTGCCTCAAACAGCATCGACTTTACGCCCCTAGCCCTTTGGGTATCTCGCTCAAATCCCGTGTAAGTGTCCTTCCTTTTCCGAGCAAATCGCTTCTCATTGGATGGTGGTTGGCCTGTCATGGTGCTTTTTTTTTTTGGTGGATTTCTTCGTCCTTGGCCTTCAACAGCAATAAACACGGCGGCCGCAGACTTTGGGTGGTGAACCCTCGGTTAACTCACCGCCGCGTCCTCTGTTGCACATTCGATCATTCTCGTCCTCCCATTATGTTTACGCGGATACACAAACGGGTTTTTCTTTACTGTTATAGAGTAAGGTCAAAGATGGTCTCAACCGCCTTCAATGATGGCCGCTCAGTTTCCCCCGTGGTGGAGACTTGGGTATTCTCCCAACCCCTGGACACTGCCAATTTTCCTGCGCCGCTCTGCCCTTCCACAAACGCCGGCCATGCATCAAGCCCAAAAACTGACAGTGAGAGCAGCCGCCCCGTATCAGCAACGGCCCCCTAAGCAAAAATTATCGTGGTCCGGTCTCTGCCACAGTCATGGCAGTCCTTCAAATCCCACGGTCCGGCAGTATGGCCCAAAAGCCGCCAATCCCACCTTCTCACCAACTACAATCCTTGAATTTAAACATATATCTTGCACTCGCTCTCCTTGGAATCTTGGTTGTAGTCCGTCTTATCAAGGCAAGGCTTCAACCATCTCGCACACCCCCCTTGACCCCTTCACCAGCCAAGCACCCCATTAAGGAAATCAAACACCACGAAACTCTCAACACAACTCCACCACATTTTCCTGAGAGCATTTTGCATCCGTCGGCATCGTCTCCCTGGCCTTGGTCAAAGGATAAACTAGGAGGGATTGGCCTCCAATCTGGGCTGGTAAGCCAACTCCAGGAAGCGTTACGCGCAGCAAAGCCCTTGCCATTCACTCCCCGGACAGGCTTGCTCAGACCGTTTGGTCGTTTTGGGCAGTTGCCAACAATGGGTGGCATTGAAGGGGATCTGGCGAAGGATCAATCGGGGTCAGCATCACGTGGCGTCAGCACCAATGCTCCTGGCGCCCTAGACTTCAGACACCAACACTACCCCTCCCATGTCGGCAGACATTCTGCTCAAACGGGGGAAGAGAGAAGAGACAGCCCCTCCTCTCACTTCTCGGCATCGAGGGCATCCATTGGAGGGCATAGCGACAGCTCAGATGGGGATCACGACCAGTCATCTGAGGGACAACGCAAAGGACCAATGTTGGGTTCCGCTGCCCATGCCGACGGGATTTGGCGCCCAACACTTGATGCAGAACCAAACACTACCGGTTCGCAACTTAATCAAAGTCTAGCTCAAGCAGTGACATCGCTTACCAGTGTCGACTTCCCGCGCCCACCACTGCCTCTGCCTTTAAACCCCCCAGCACCCAGTAACGTTGTGTTCCCTTTTCACGATCGTCGTCCAAGTTATGCCATTTCGATTCCCCCTGAACTGGATACGAGCTTCATTCACCAACCCAACCTTGAATACGGCGCTTCCTCAACTTCGGCAAACGTTGGTAGCTCCAGCCCCCAGAGCCCCAGTGTGGTTCCACGTCGGAGATCTTACACAAGGAGCATCCCCATTCCCACGACCTCTTCGGCTTCCTCGGCGGAATCCATGACCTCAGCAACAACATTTTCTCCTTCGAGCTATCCGCCTTCCTCACCCCTGCTTCCTCCGCCTCCCCCAGTTGATGACGCCCCTCGAGAGTACGTCTTTGTCGGAGGTCCCGGCGGCCCTGGGGTATTCCTGATGGATCAGGAGATTGATATCCATGGCGAAATCATATCCGTCGTCGATGCGGAAGGCCACGGATGGAAACGCCACACGCGGGTATATGGTGGCGGCGGCCCTTGTCTCGCTTGTCTTTCATCTGAAGATCAGGGAGGGTTTTATGGTGACAAGGTACCGCTTTCAGACAGGCGATGACCATTGAATTAGTGCAGCCACATAGGAGGTTAGATTTGAGTTGCTGTGTGTGGGGCCGTTTGCTATCCGCGGGTTAGACGCAGTTCAAGGATGTCTTTTTGTCTCCTGCAACTCTCATAGGTTGAGGGCAAACGTGTGGTGGGGGGCAGTTGAAATCCCAGACGAGCACAATCAAACAACGAGCACACAAGACGATATCTCCGGAGCCTGTTACATTCTCCTTCGACGGCAGCATGATGCTTTTACCGACTTGCTGGTTCCGACATACAGAACAAGTTGAATGTACTGATCATCACGGGTTTACGACGGGTGTGGACTAGATAATGACAAACTGAATGTCGCTTTAGCGGAGGATGTCGAGCCGGATGTTGTTACGCATATCATGACTTTCTATTTATTTTACCTTTTATGTCTAATACCTCTTTTCATTCCAATGCACGTTTCGATTCCATTAATCTTTCTTCCCGAGCGTGTATTCATCTCATGTAAATCTTTTATTCTGGAATCGTATTTCTGCTCGTTTCCTATTTCTCTTTAACTCTTGATCATTCTGCAGTCATCTGGCTCTCGTTCCAAGACTTCTGTCCCCTTGGAATCCACAATAGGCAATCATGATCATAATACCCAATTGGGATTTGAATTATACGATGTCATCCGGGTCTCATTGGTTGGGATACGGCAAGGCACAGAGTTGTGTAACACGAAAGGATTCCGGAAACAGACAAGATTTCTGTGTTGGGTCATTACTGAAGACTGGCAGGATGGAATGCACATCTGGGTGTGCGTTGGGTCGGTGGTACCGGGATCCCGGTACATTCATAGGGCTGGATCGGACCCATTTTATCGTTACCGTTTCTGCCTGCAGACTGGGACCCAACGCACATAAAAACAGTGCATATGTACGATCTGTACAGTACTGTGACACCGAACGAACGGGCTTTGCGGCGACATGTACTCAACGGAGGATGTGGTACTGTGATCTCGGGATTTGACCTATTAATCTTCTTTCTGATAGGCTCTTTTTTCATGGTTGGTTCAACATTACCTTATCATGGGCAAATTGTTGATTGCATTTAGTTTCACTCGATTGAGATGAACTACCAATCTACTTATTCTCACGATATCCAAACCTCAGCGCCAATTTCTTTCAAGTGCGACAAAAAACAATGATGATCCTTATTTCTGATTTCCCGAGGCGGACAAGCAGGCTTCCGCATTTTGTTTTGTGTCTATGTACCTAGCCGGCGTGTCAAAGTGGTCTCTTGACTAGACTAGTTCTGTTGGTAAGCAAAAGGTGTTACATATGTACATGTATCCGAATCCTGAACAGGCAACCGTTTTTAAAACATTTTGCAGAACTTGAGAAATACAACTGCCTGGGATGTACTAAACTGCAATTAGAAAGCATTCAAGACTTGGCAATGCACCTATGAAGCGAGCTATTATTTACAATTATGTACTATCCATGTGTTGTAGAGGCGAAAAAAATATCATCCAGCGTTAGATAACGTGCAGTGAGTTTATCGACGGTGTTGGATGTAGCTAACTGTACATAAACTGAGGCTCATCCTTTTGGGGAAGGAACTTGAAGTTTTGTACATGTACATTTTACGATGTATTTTTGTTGATGTGCTGTACGTACATACATGGCTCGTTTAGATATGTAGTGTAGATACATACATAGCTCGTTTATCTCGTTTATCTCGCTTAGATTTCACCATTGGAAATCTTCCGAGCTTGGCACCAACATGATGTGTATGTACTTACTGTGCATACATGCAAATTGGTTTGAAAGAGCAGGATGAAAATGTGTTTCCGGACAGATTACACAATAAGCGAGTTCCTTTTCTTCCCCCTCTCTTGGTGAGCAGTAATTGTCATCAGTGTGATCGGCGATCTGACAATCCTGTGATCATGGATGGATTTGAATTTCTGTTGTTGGTCGGACGGGAAGTGGGGTGTAATACGGATAGGGCTGGAAGGAATGGAACGCGGTCGTGGGGCGGGGTGTTGGTTTTTTTTTTTGGGTTTTTTTTTTTCCCTTCTTCGGCTATCAATCATCATCATCATATCATCATCATCATCATTTACTCCTGCCTGCATATTTCATGCGTGTCTGTGTGTGTGTTCCCTTTCCAAATTATCCAACGCTCTTTGCAGATTAAAGGATGAGATTGAAAGGGAAGGGTCCTTGAAAAAAGAAATGGCTCTACACTAAAGTCTCACGTCATATGCCACCACGCAGACGCATCAGGGAAAAAAAATCTGCGCCGGTTGTTTTTGAAAAAGGATTATTAGGTGGATGATTCATGATGAAAAAAAAAAAAGTTTTCAACAACCTGTTCCGACGGATGATTCCATGTCGGTGTGTTTAATGTCATGTGCAGCAGAGGACACGATGGACGTTGGATGATAGTGACACAAGTTAATGAACATGGGGGCCGCGGGGGGTCGCTTTGCATGTTGTGGCTGCGGCGGGGGACGGAGTGAATATCAGATCGGAGGTTTTTGTTGCTCCATTCCCATCTTGAAGGATTTACGGACACTTTAGTCTCACTTGACCGAGATGTGGCGTGTGGTCCGTGGGTCGACATGAGCGGGATATCCGCATCATCCCGGCAGTGGGTAGCTCTTTGCGAGGGTGTGGTCCTAACTCCCGCCGTAGGAACATTGAAGTTGGTGCTGGGGAGGTAAAAGCCGGCGGCATGCGGATCGGAGTATACATGTATACTAAGTGAGAGTCCCTGAAGGAGTTGTCTTCGGGGATTATGCCGAGAATGGGAAGTGGTAGGTTCTGTGAAATTGTTGTTGGTGACCCCTCATCCATGTAATGTCTTCCTGCAGTGATAGTCCCTGTCACCGTACTATGTACCTCCCCTTGATAGGCCAACATGTATCCTTACGTGAAGTGTAAAAGGCAGCCACAATACTCAAGCTCCAGCGGCACATTTTCGAAACCAACAATGTCAGAATTGAACAGGATCTCTCGGTCATCCTGCCTCCGAATGCCCTCACCGGCGGAATCGCGATGGCAGGATTACTAGTTTCGGAGATACAATGTCGACGCCGCTCGGAAATATCCCCCAAGTCGAGGATCGGTAAAGACTCGGATGCAGGCAACTGTTGGATGAATCTGCCAGCCCCGCAAAACAACGCCGTTGGGTGAGCAGGGAATGCAACGGCGGATATGTCAGTCTTGTCTAGGGTACAAAGGGATTTACCGAGGATCATCTTGCATTGCAAAGGATTCAAAGTGATCAAGTAAGGTAAGCGGCGATAAGCGGCGCGGGAGATGACATCCGGCGGCCATATCAATCTTTTCCCCGTGAAACATCTGATCGAGATCCGAGATTTTGGAGGGACTACTTCTGGTTTATTCCGATCTTCATCGGCTTATTCAAGACTCATCATCCGGTGGGTGACCGGGTTTACATGTTCTGCAGTTGGCGCTCGCTTCTCAGGCTCGGAGAGACTATGGCCCGATTTCCTCGTTTACTGTGAAGAATGTTGAGATTATTTTACAGATCAGGAAATAGAACGGCCCGAATGAACCGTTTTCAGTTATCTCCATACCTCACCGAGGTCTATTCCTTCACCGAGGGGTTCAGTGTTAAAAATTGAAATCTAAATATACAACCGACGGATAGATCAAGACACCGAGGCCGTTCAAGACAACAGCATAACCTAGATTAAAGGCATGGATAAACTGATGTTTATCTCTGAATAAGGAGCACATGCTTCGATGGCTGCCTCGGTGACCGTCAGTTAGAACAGGACTCGATAATTAAACAGACTCGTTGGCAACTTGAACTGTGAGTAATACGCCTTGCTCCCGAGTTCACTACATGAGCCAAGAATATATCTGACCGATTGGAATGAAGGCAGAGGGTTTTATTCTGATATTAGGTCTGGGAACAATTCATTCTCGGTCTGTCATTTCGAAATCAACCCATCCAGTTGACTACCATCTGCCAGCCCAGCCGCGATACGATCAATCTCAAACTCTTAACACATTATCATCAACATCATGCAACTTGAGATGGTGCTGTTAAACACCTCGAGGCCCCGCGTCGCGAAGACTTCAAGTTGTGCAGGCAACACAAAGGCGCTGAATTGATATCATCCCTGAAAGTCTGACAGACTCCCTGAGAGTCGGGTCACTGGTTGATAGGTAACTCTCTAACACTTGGACATAATCACGCATTACCACGCTCCTGAAGGCATCAGAGAGAGGAAAGACCAAGGCAAAGGCTCGTCCGAAAACTCTTGCCTAATATCTGCCTGGCAGTCATGCAATAAGGCCCGGGTGAGCCTTATCATACGCAGGAAAGATGATCGGGCTCCAAGGCTGACATTGACGAGCAGGAAGTATGCCTCGCTTGATCCGCTCATGACGGCGCACGAAAGGCTGTAAGCTTCCGACGGCACCTACCCCGTTGTCTGATTTGTGGCCTATACGGCTGATGGGTAAAGAACTCTTCACGGTAGGCTATCCGAGTCTGGCTGCTCGTATCATGAGTCATGAGAGCTACTAATATCGGATAGATATACCAACCATTAAGTTTCGTAACCCTTGGATCAAGATTTTGAACGAGGCAGCGATTGGTTCGAATCTGAAGCCTTCTCACTCATTACCCAAAGGAGCAGATGACTCATGTCTGCCTGAGACTCAGTCTGTTCCGACCTCAAAATGAGACACCGAGCCCTAGGTGGTGGGTATTGGTATATGCACTGTGAGTTTAATGCCTCACTCGAGTATAATTATATGCTGATACAAGCTGTTTGCGATAAAGTTAACAAAGCAAAGTCTACGAGGTACCGGCACGGTTTTGTTGGAGCATTCGGGCGTTCGTACGTGGCACCAAAATGGACTTGCCAAGTTCCACGAGTCAACATTCCCATCTCGACAACTTTACCAGTTTCGGTGTTTGAAATAGCGGTATCGCCTACAGGCAGACAGGTACCTGACCAGGCTTGGTACGTTGTCTGGTTATCATGTATGGATTAAAGGTTACAAACTTACTGATACATGCAGTCACATGTGTAAATCAACCATCCGGGAGTGAAACGTCAACTAGGTACTTCCAAAGACTAGCACAGAATTCTATGATGACCTATTTCACCAGTCATACCATGGACTGACACTCACTATCCAAGGCTTCGAAGAAACCTCCTGTTAAAAATTTACAAGCCAGATCAACTGGAAGTTTTACATCCCAGTACCACCGGCATCATCCTTGACTTTATCCGTGTTGGTACACACTGTGACATACTTCAAGTTCGATATCTGCGTTCAAGCTTGTCAGAACAACACATACCGGACCGGGCTCAGTCCAAGGCACATGTACTTGATATTCGGTTATCAGCCCTCTAACGGCCTCTAGGCACAGAAACATACTGTAGCACGTTACCGACTAGACCCGCAGACTCCTGAACAGGTTCTAAACTCGCCTTTAATCGACCATTCCACTCCAATATCTTCACGCCGTAGATTCATCTTCTCCTCACTTCGACCACTCTTATCAAATCACTTTGCCGACTGCGCTACCCCGTGCACACAGCTAACGAGTAGCCATTTCATTTACTCTACCACCCTCTAGTATACCATCAACCAACCGAGCCACAACCGTAATACGTATTTTTATATATATATATTAAACTTTTTCATCCAAATTCTCGGGTTATTCATCCCCACTACGGATTTGCATTCTGCAGGGCTGCATATGACACGTCGAATAACCATGAATACGAAGTACAAGTGGCAAAAAACCGAGTCATGATGGACATGGAGATGCAGGGTGACATGCATGCAGCGATGGGGCAGTTGGGAAGGACCCAGCTCAACACGCAGTCACGCAGTCAACGCAGTGGGCAGTGAAGAGCCACAGAATATTGGAATACGAACGGGTGGAGGTGTTTGGAGTTTTGGACTGACGGGACAAGCAGCGCGGGACTCAGGGGTTCAGGGGGTTTTGTTTACAACCGGGATGCGCCATTTCAGGTGCCGAAGGCTTACGGCTGTCGATGCAAAGTATGATGGGCTAATAACAAGTAGTTACTGTTTGGCAGCTATATTGAGGACGAAAGAAGCGTTTGACTCTTTGTTCAAGGTGGATGTATCGGTAATGTCGCTGTACGAAGTAAATTTCTTACTTTCGTATGCATGCGCTTGGCGCGGCAATTGAGTGTACATACATATGTAATTGTGTAATAATCAGTGGCTTGCGCAATTGAGCGGCAGAGTGCAATTGGCGATATTGTCCTCAAATTGCTTCATGCTTCTCACTTCTTAAAAGGGGAAAAATAAGACAAGCATTAACTTAACAGTTTACAGCCCGACAAAACTCCTATAACAATTTCGGTCGAAATTCCCCTCGTTGGACATGTTGCACTTTCCACAAGGGAACGCCGCCCCCAGTTTTGCACACTCAAGCGTGTGGTGGTGTGGTGATATGCGGCATCTAAAAAAAGAACTTGCATTGCATTGGCTCAGGACGCGGTGGTGAGAGAGTAAGATAGATAGGAGAAAAACGGCACAGCAGAGTCGCGGTTAAGGAGGAATAAGGTGAGGGATAAAAAATGAAGGCATAACAATGAAGATGATAATCCGACGGAGAAATGAGATCAATGTGGCACATTCATCAAGGCTGACCCGACCTGACGGATCCTGGGTGTTTGTCTCTGCATTCCATTTTTCCATTCCACGAAGCTCGACGTGTCGGTTCCCGACGTGCGTTTGTTATCTGTATTTCGGACCTGCAATGCGGGGATCAAGTTCGGGGCATTGCCAAGGTTGCAGAGAAACAACAAGAAACAAAACGTTGGGGGTCCAATGTTGGCCCAATCTGTTGACCCAGATGCAGATACAGATTCGAACCCGTCAGCTTGGGACAGACACGATGGATTTTGAGATGGCATCGATGGATGGCTGAGGGTTTGGTAGAATGCAGACCCCGTTTGACAGACGCGCGCCTTATTGCTGCTAGGCGTTTCAAAAGCTGCACTGATGGGGGGAGCGACGGGAGGATTGGCCCGACGAACGCGGATGACCTCGGAATGGAAGGCAAGAAGCCCGGACGGGGGAAGAGGCAGGCTTCCTCCAAGATTGCGGGGTTCTTGTCCACTCTCACAGGCTGACTGCAGTCCCATCCGAATTTGGAAGGCTTCAATTCCTTCTCATCTGGCAGGTGCGGGTTGGGTGGCCGTTGGGCTGGACTGAACAACCAGAAGGAAGATTGGGTCGGCAACCCCAAGACCTTGAAGACCTCGAAAATGACGCGCAGAGCGAAGGTTGTGTTTTTCAGCTCTCTTTTGTGCGGAATACCATATTTGGTCCATCACATTCATCTGTTCATGCGAGGTTACTTGCGGCAAGTCTTATTGCAACGCTGTGCAGGTTTCATTCAGGGGTTGCGGAGCCCAGGGGAGCTCTCAACGCACCGCACGGAGCTTGCATGGATGTCTCACCTTTTGGCGTGGTGGCTGTGTTTTGGCTGCTTTCGACTCCTTTCAAGTTGGTGAGTCTCAATCTGACAGGAGCTGCGCGTGCTATGCTGGATGATTGATGATCCTACACAAGTACTCGAAAGTGCTGGACATGTTATTGAGAAATCCAGAAGCTCGTGTCAGACATTCTGAATGCCACATTCATTCTGCTGCAGAATTTCTGCAACCGCCGCCAAGCTCGCCGTTGCAGAAGTTCGACCCCATCCCATGCTGGGCTAGGTGGGTTCCACAAATGATTTGCGACATGGCACCAACTTCTTTTTGCAAGGCTCGCGAGGGCAAGGGGTTGAGGGAACGACATTCCGGGAAACCTTTCCACGAGGAGACGGGATATCGGATCGGGGAACCTCGCAAGGACAGATCTTCATATGATCTCCAACGTCGTCAATGCTTTGTATACATATAATAAGTGCTCAACGGCCGGTGCAAGCGGCCGGTGGGATGGAAGCCGACCACCACGACACCACATGGTTCTCCAAGTGGCCCCGGATGCAGGGCCAACGGGGGACCAACGGGCAACGGGTTCAGTACCAGCGACCAGATCTGACGCAGCTAGCCACCGGCGGATCTTTTTCTAAAATTTCCATATCTCATGATTTGTAGAATCTGTGTATGCTGCTGCGTTGTAATGTCGACAGCCAGTCGCCCGTAGTCGTCTGATTGCTGCCGCCGATGCCACTTGTTGATGCAGCTGCGAGAAGAGAGAAGGGAGAAGTGGGCAAGGATCCGATGTCTCCTTGAGTCACTGGCGCGCAAGTTCAAGGGTTCATTCTGGTTGCCGTCCCTGATTGGCCAACACTTCAACAAGCGAGCACAGCCCTTAGCCTGATTGGACGGGGTGGGGATTGAAGCTGGTTGTCGTGCAGCGGAGCCAGAATACGATGGGCAGGATCTGGATTTAAAACACCACTAGCAGGTTTTGCCGCAAAAGAGAGTACGCAGATGTTAGGCAACTCCGTGCTTCCAATACCAACCCGGGTCCCTTCAAATCGGATTGCTTACCTTATCCAACAATTCGTATCGTTGATTGGCTGCAAAAAATGCACGCACCATCTTTCGCCTTTGGCTTTGCTTCAATCACGGTGGGCTGCTATCCGCTCGGCCCTTGCTTTGCGACGTGACCCCTGCCGCGATCCCTCTGCCTCAGCCAGTCGTTTTGCTTCCTGCACCTCCCCTTGCCCCGCCTGCTCTCCCTTCTGCCAATCCTCCACACTCGGGGCTCTGGTTCGGCCACTCTCAGGTCGTTGTCGATATCACTTGCTTCCCGGCCTCGCCTTTCTCCTCCTGCTTTTCCTCCTGCTCTCCTTTTGCATCACCACCATCACGCCGCCCTTCCCTTTCGCCCTTCTCCCTCTTCCTCCCTTCGTAGCTCCGTCCCCAGTGTCGGTGCCGACCGTTGCACATCCTCGTCGTTGAATTGAGAATAAACTGATATTATTTCAAACCTATCGCGTTCTCTCGACCAAAAATACAGAAAAAAAGAAAAAGGAATCACAAAAAACAAAAGGAAAGGGAAGGACCCGGAAAGGCTCTCAGCAAAACATCTTTTTAATCCTTGTATTCTATTATTATTATTATCTTGCACTCCTGTTTGCACCTTGTTTTATTTTACAGCCATCCCATGAGAGCCTCGGCTTCATCGATACCATCCATTCGATACCGATACACTTAATTCGCAGAGTTCGATAAAAGCTTGGAAGAGAGAACCCGGCATCCGTCACCATCGTTTCGCACCGTCTGGACAAGAGAAACCCCGGATTGGGAACGGGCTTTGGCGGTTTTGTTGATACGAAACAAGCACCACCAGGATAAAACCTTGTTTGTGCACCCCTTTGCAATTGAAAAGGCGGAAAGACATTCTTCAACCACTCTTTGACTCGTGGCACATCACACACAAAGACAGCGCAACCCACGCTTTCTTCCCGGATTTGGATTGCAGGTCGCAGGTCGCAGGTTGCAGCTTCCAGCAGGTTGTTGCTTGTCTGCTGATTTGGATCCCAAGTGGAGAGGCACAGGCTACCGTCTCGCCACTGGCTGCCGACTGGACAGGTGCTGTTGCATTTTTTTTGCACTGGACCTTGCAGTGGGACCTTTCCCACTCTTTTTCCTCTCCACATCTCGCTTCGACAAAACCTCCAGCGGCTCCCCGTCTGCCATCTCTCCTTCCTTCCTGTCTTCGTTTCGTCGGCTTCTGAACGCACTGTCTGTCGCTCATTCAGCACCCACAATCTTTTCTCTTTCCCCTCCCGCCTCTCCCCCTCGCCGACGACAACAATTGTTAATTCCAACCCGCATTCTCAGTATTGCCTTGATTGATCCACCGCAGCTTTGGTTTTCTGCATCTCAATCCACATTATTTCGGCATCGGTTTTTTCTCGGAACCTGCATTTTGCATCATTTTGTTCTCTTTTTTTTCGCGCCCTCCCAGTGAGAGATAGATCGCGTCGGCAGTACAGCAAGTATACGCTACTTAATATTCACTCTCCCCTTCTCTCGTGACGGAATCATCAATCAATCCGACCGCGCAATTTCTTCCGGCATCGCCAGTTTCGATCGTCGATTATTTTTGCGCGCCACACGCGAGAAGCAATTTTCGTCTTTTTCGACCACACATTTGAGTCCGGATCACGTCTTTAATGGACCCTGGCGGTCTCGCTCAAATGTCTCACGCTCCCTTCAACACCACCCAGAACGGTCTTCCGATGCCCAACGCCGGCTTGGCTTCTCGCCGCGGCCAAGGCCAGGGCATCAAGCCACTGTCCTTTGATGCCGTCAAGGCTCAGAACAACATCGACAATGGTGTCCCGACCCCTCGCACCAGCCGGTCGCACTTGCTCGCCGGTCTCCGTACCGCACCCAAGTCGGCTACCGCTGCCAGCTTCAACAATGGCCCTGCTTCGCCCACGGTCATCGCGCCTTCCCAGGGTAGAAACCGTAACTCGATGATCCCCGGCATGTACGACAACACCAACCTGTACAATGGACCTAAGACGTCACTGCCCCGGTATGGTGCTGGTCAACAGCAGCTCCAGCAGCAGCAGCAGCAGCAGCAGCAGCAGCAACATATGCCTCAGCTTCCCGGGTACAACCTGCCAACTGGGTACGGACAGCAGCAGTACGCGACCGACCAGGTCTTGGCCCCCCAAATTCAGCTGGAAGGAGTTGAAAATGAACAGATCGACTTCCAGACTGCTCAACTCATGTACAACAGCGCCTATTTGAGAGACCAGCAGGAGCGTCTTCAGAACCAGATTCGCCTTCTCCAGCAAGCTGCCCAGCAATTCCAGGGCTTGAGCATCAACGGACAGCCTCAGATGATGCAGCAGGCATATCCGAATGTCTACCAACAACAGGCACAGAATCTCCAGAACATGATGACTCCTGCGGCTCAGCCTAACGTTTACGTTGGTTACGACCAAACCACTGGCCAGCAGATGCTCTTTATGGACCAGAGCCAGGCTCAACTTCAGGCGCAGCTCAACAGCCAGTACATTAATCAGACCCAGGCTCAACTGTATGCGGCTGCCCTGCAGCAACAGCAGCAACAGCAGGCGCAACAAGCCGCTGCTCCCCGTGTTCAGGTGTCGCCACCTCCGGAGGCTCGCAACAGCTTCCGCAGCACAACGCCCCCTCGCCGCTACGAGTCCCCGAACGAGAACACCGTTCCCCTGCCACCTCCCAGCGCTAATGCCTTCCGCCGTGGCCACAAGAAGTCTCCGTCCTTGGCTAACAACAACACTGCCAACAAGAGCAACCTGACCATTTCCACTAGCGATGAGTCACCCAAGACCGGCGGCCTCAAGACATCGACTGTTCCCATGACGCCCTTGACCTCTGGTTACGGTCCCGGTCAGGCGCGCGCCGGAGAGCACCCTGTCCGCCAGCCTCGCAACCCTCCGTCTCTTGATGAGCTCAAGTCCAAGCCCACAGCCAAGCATGACGGCAGCAAGAACTTTGTGACACGGACCCGGCGCTCTGCAGTTACCAACCTCGTTCGAGCCGGTTTGGAGCGCCGTAAGGAAGCTCGGAGCTCTGGAAGTATTAGTCCCATTTCTGAGAGCACCGAGGAGATGATTGAGACGCCCATGACCGACAATGACAGTGACTCGGGCCGCAGCGGCTCCGGTAGTCTGATTGAGCGCGACGATGCCGAGTGCAGCCTGCCTAGCTCGCGGACCAGCACCGGCAGCTGGGGCGCCATTGGATCCGACCGCCCCAGCTCCCGTCAGAAGCTCGATCGCCGCAACCCCGACAGCGCTGCTTCTTCGGACAACGAGGGCTCACGCGACCCTGGCAGCTTCGCCAGCCTCCTAAAGAATAGTGCCCGGCAGGCCAAGGCTGAATCTGTTGAGGGTCAGCGCAAGGCTGCGATGCTCGTTCTCACCAGCGCCGAGAAGCGCAAGGTGGTTGCCTAAGGATTAGGAGATAAAGGGAAACATAGGAGGAAAAAGGGTTTAACTTCTTATTCACGTTAATTACGATTATGTACCACGTCTCTTTCACCTTTCAAACGGCCGGCCATGGGTTTCGACTTGTTCCGGACGTCTTTATGAAGTTCAGTTTCTGTCTTTCTTTTGGGGATGACCGGGAAACTGGAAATTTGATCTGACACTGGGGTTTGGTGATTTGTTGACTTTGGGCGCCATGCCTGGACTTTGTTTCTGTTCGTTTTCTTTGTATTTTTTTCACGGTTGGCTGCATTTTCTGGGATCAAACTTGAGATTATTCTTCTGTTCAAAGTTATTCGATTCGTTTGACCACTGGCCTTTTGAACCCTTCCGATGACGAACGTGGATGGAACTTTCATGAGGCTGGCTTCTATTCTTCAACTCTCATTCATGAAGACAACTTTTCTTTTACGACACTGTGCAACATTGCCTTTCATCAACTTCTCTTTTGCTTTCGAACAGACAATGCAGGACCGAGCTTTTGATTGGGGGGGCTATTTTGTGACCAGCAAGTCAGGGGGCAACTTTGATAAGCTTGAGAGAGTAGGAAGTACGCGGCACCGGTTTCTGTCAGTGGGCACAAAATGATGTGTCATGGCTCAGGGCAGCAGAGAGCAGGAAGAAAAAAAAACCAAGAATTGGAAAAGAGGAGGAGGAGGAGATTGATGGGTTGAAAAAGGGCAGATATGGCTTTCGTTGCACAAAGGATATGTCGAAAGACGACTTTTTAGATAGCTAGTTAGCTTTTTTTTACAACCTTGTCTATTCAAAATACCTACCCTCTTTTGTTTATCTGGCTTGTGTCTTTCGCTGGGAGTGTACTATGGTATGATAACCGGTTACGGTCCCGAGGGTGGGGTTTTGTTGGTGAAGCCCCGCCTTGCGGGAGCCCCGGACCGAAGAAAGGGGATTGATGTCGCAATCATCGACTTGTATTACAAATTGACCAGTTCGTCGATCTGTTTTGCAGTCGGATATAGTGGTTATCACCGCAAAGGTTAGTGTTTTATATGGTACTTTGACGTCAGCTAGAGAGAAAGGAGTTTGGCTTGAGAGAAAGTCAAGTGAACGGCGGGCAAAGAGTCACTCACTGATGGAGCCGTTTTGACCCCGCTTGCTTTCCGGCGGAGGAGGAGCAGTATAAACATTCTACTTTTTCCCGTCCATTGGAGATTTGTTGTTGTCTTTTATTCTCTTCTTTTGCTAGGTAGTTTTGTTTCGATTGAAAACGTCCTTTTTGCTCATATATTTCCCTTCCAGGGCCTTTTTTTGGTTTTTTTTTGGTTGTGGCACAAAAGACTTTTCAGCAAAAAAATGTCGCCCCTCATTGCTCAGCTCCGCGGCGGAAAGCCCCGCGTCATCCTGGGACTCATGACGTTTGGCACCGACGAATCTACGGGAGCCCGTATCACGGACACGGAGAAAGCAAGCCAGATCCTGGATCTGCTCCAGTCCCGTGGGTACAACGAGGTCGATACCGCCCGGGTGTACGTGGGCGGCACGCAGGAGAGGTTCGCGCGGGATGCGCTCAAGTGGCAGGAACGGGGGTTGACGTTGGCTACCAAGGTGCAGTACCCTGCCAACGACGGGGACAACGTCGCGGAGAAGGTCAAGGAGAGCGTGAGGGTCAGTCTTGAGGAGTTGGGGACCGAGACGGTTGATATTTTGTATTTGCATGCTGCGGTGAGTTTATAATTCTTTTTTCTTAAAAAAAAAAAACAAACAACTGGGTGTGACGGGGATGCTGATTGGAGCCGCAGGACCGCGCAACGCCGTTTGCTGAGACGCTGGAGGCGATCAATGACTTGCACAAGCAAGGCAAGTTTGTCACGTTTGGCATCAGCAATTTCACCGCGTTCGAGGTTGCCGAGATCGTCCTGACGTGCAAGTACAACGGGTGGGTGAAGCCTACCATTTACCAGGGCATGTATAACGCCATCACGAGGAGCATCGAGACCGAGTTGATCCCCGCGTGCAAGCGGTACGGGCTGGATGTTGTGGTGTATAACCCGCTCGCCGGCGGGCTGTTCTCCGGAAAGATCAAGACGAAGGACATGGTCCCCGCCGAGGGGAGGTTCAGCGATGCTGCGCGCAGTGGCAAGATGTACCGGGACCGGTACTTTAAGGATTCGACTTTTAGGGCTTTGCAGGTGGTTGAAAGCGCCGTTGAGAAGGCTGGCCTGACGCAGATCGAGGCTGCGTTGAGGTGGGTTGTGCACCACTCCAAGCTGAATGTGCTCGATGGAAACGATGGTGTCATTATCGGTGTTTCGGGGATTGAGCAGCTGGATGAGAACTTGAATGGGTTCGAGAAGGGTCCGTTGCCTGAGGAGGTCGTCAAGGCTTTTGATGAGGCCTGGGGGATTGCAAAGGTTGACACGGTGAACTACTGGCACAAGGAGTTGAAGTATGGATACGACACCAGGGAGGCTTTGTTCAAGGCGGGTGCTAAATAAGGGTAGAGGACATTGATTCAACGATGAGGTGTTGACTATTCAAAAGCACACAATAGACTGAGTAGGGGCCCTAGATACAATATTTTATTCAAGCCTGGTCAGTCCAACTTGCCATCTCCAAGCTTAGGTTTTATCCTCCCGCCCTTGGTTCGGAGCCCGCGTCGTAGCATTCGATTGTAACGGGTTCTGTATGATAGAAAAGATGAACCACGAAAGCGACCAGAAGCCCAGTACATAAACCATATATACCGCCGTGTCAAAGACAAGACCAAGACTGCCATAGCGTACATTGATTATAGATACAATAAAGGAAACCAGCGCCATGAGAATCACCATCCATCCATACACATGATGAATATTTGTGCGATCGAGCATTGATAGGTAGTTCGATCGGCTGCGTGATGGTGCTTCTTCTTCTTCTTCTTCATCATCTTTGAGAGGAGGGCCGGCAGCAGCAGCAGTGAGATTTACTGGCTGACTACTGTTGTGAGCCCGAGTTCCAGCATCATGATCCGTCTTTTGTTTTGCTTTTTTGTGCGACACCGGTGGTGGTGGTGGTTTCCTTCCCTGGAGGAAACTCTGGAATTTAACAAGCAGTCCGAGGATGTATCGGACGGTTGGGCTGCTGTTTACGATCTCGGCGATTGGATCATAATGATCCTGATGATCCCGACTCGGACGAGGACTTGAACTTCCAGTTGGGTCTTCTGGTGACAAGAAGCTCGATCGTCGATCGCCGCTGCCGCTGTTGACGAGCGTTGAGGAGGAACCGGTAAAGGTTGTTTGGACGTCTTCTGCGTCGCTTTCTTCTTCTTCTTCTTCTTCTGTGCCACCATCTAAGTCTTCTTCTTCTTGTTGCCGATTTTTTTGTCTCTCGTGGAGGGCAACGTGGGCTGCTGTGAGGTTTGCTGTTGCGTGTGGTCTTTTGCTTGTTGCTTGTCGTCTTTTTAGAGCGCGGATGAGTGCGTCGTCGACATCATGCTGTTGCTCATCTTGCGTGTTGTCCTTGTTGCTGTTGTTCCAAGGGGCGGCAGGAGACTGTTGTTGTCTCTGCTCGATGGCCGGAAGTTGTTGGTTTAGTACATGTACAGTATCGGCCAAGTTCCGCCGAGTCCGTTCTAATATTGGTTGATGCTGATTTGCAGAAGGAGGAGCCTGAAAAAAGTGCGCCTGCGTCGGATCTGGCATCTCCATCGGCGGGTTGAGCCTATTCTTCATCTCCATGGCCATGTTGAGACTCGTGGCAACAGGATCGAGACTCTTTTGAAACCCCCTATTCTCGCTCAGATCAATGTGGGTGAGAGTGGAATAGTCCTTTTTGTTTGGGTTTGACGAGAAGCGGAGGAATTTGTGCTGGATGCTGTGCTTTGTGTTCTGGGCTTTGCTCCTCAGTTTGCCCTCCACCTCGACTCGCATAAAGACGGGACGATAGTTGTGCTCAAAGGCAAAGGCGGTTTGGTAATCTTGCTTGTGTGACTGGTTTGGATCCAGCTCGTTTTCGCTGAGTTCCCACTCGAGCGTCCTGAAGCTGTCACTGTCTCTCGGCTTGCGGATGGTCCCCTTGAAGATCCATCGAGATTCTCGCTGCTTTGAGGTGGCGGATGATTGGCCCATGCCCCCGATTTCAACAACCCCCATGGCTCCGACAGTCGGGATGAACGAGTTTAGCTTGCTCTCGGTCTGGACAGTCTTGGTCCCCGTAAGAAACTGGGGACCAAAGTGCTCAGTGAGTTGAAGGTCGTAGTCTGAGTTGATGAGATTCCTCATGCGGGAGGAGACGCGGTCTCGGCGGCGCGCTTTTCCCAGGGCGTACGTTGATGAGTCTTCACTCAGAGTGACAAAAACTCTTGCAGACTCGAGCCAGTATCCATGCGGCTGTTTGAAGGTGAGATCCATGTACACAACCCCCCCTGGGCTTTTGTCGTCACCCAGAACGCCCCATCGTGCTTCCTTCCAGCGGTACTTGACGTCGATATCGACTTTGCCGATGCTCATTGACCCGACGCAAAGGTGAGACCCGCGAGCCGTCTCCTCGTTGAATCGCTCAAAGTCGTTCTGGCCATACTTTCGAACACTGATTGTTGGCCCTCGTCGTCGAGTTGGAGCATGGAGTGTAGCCTGTGTTGAAGATGAAGTTGTTATTGCTGACACGCTCATTGTAGTACTAATGTGAGTCTTGTGAGAAAGATTGTGCGAGAGGGTGGCAATCAATGGTGAGAGGTGAAAATTTGGTCAAGGTGAGGACATCTTCTGGGGACCATCTGGCGGCTGCTTGAGCAAAGTCAAGGAGCGGGGTCTCTGAAACGCAGCCATATGCAAGAGAGTGAGATTGGGAGCGGTCGAGGGCGGTTCATCGTGGGCTGTGCCACGCGACTAGTGGACGGCGAGGTGCAGCTCTGAGCCTCCAATTACGCACCAGGCTCGGCAAAATGGAAAATCGGCACTGTTAAATAAGCAAGGCTTTCTGCCTCCAAGATAGCATGGAGGCCTTTCGGTGTGGGAGGGAACCAGTTGCTTGGTCTGACGTACTAGAAGGTGTGGTTACACCGAAACACAGCCCGGATGACAATCAACAGGGGGTAGTACATTTACTCTGTAGACTCTTGTAGAGCATTTCACTCCATGAATGCTTTTCACACCATCCGAGTGTTGACATCAAAGAAAGAACTCAGCAGCAGACATGGAACATTCTTACTCTCAGCGACCATTGCATTCCCGGCATTCTCCACTGGCAGACCTTCGGGCATACGATCGGGAGCCGTCGCGGATGCCCAGCAGGAGAGTCACTTTGGAGGATGAACCTGAGATCATCACTCACAGAAGAAATGATGGAGCACGATATTGGGACTCTCGGCCTGGTTGGGACCAAGGCGGGAAGCACGGCATGGGTGTCACGACGATACCGCGACGCAGCAGGGTCGAATCTCCACAGAGACACCGTGACAGAAGTGGCAGAAGTCGGTCAGGCTCCTTGGAAAGACTCATCGTCGACCGGGATCAATATCACGACCTCATCACAAACCAATCCACCACTCAAGTCGTCAAGCCTCATGCGCCGCAGGACATCACCGTCCACATGTCTCTTCCGGTCCAAGATGACCTGGAAGAAACGCTCGAGGAATACTCCCGACTCAGAAGATTCGGGCATTTCCGGGACGCCATCGAGCTTTTTGAGAAGGAACTCGAACACTTCCTCGACAACCGCTATGTTCTGTTTCAATACTGCCTGTGCCTCCTCGAGGCTGGAGAGTACGGACGACTTGCGGGCCTCACACCAAAGATTCTGGCTCGTCCAATGAACGCTTATGACTTGTTGGATGTGGCTATCCGCCTCTTACTCTGCAAAGCAGAACTGGATTCGGTGGAACCAGAGACATTATTATCTGCTAGTCAGGGGGCAGAAGAGATGGTCAGAAGCAGCTGGCCAACAATAGACTCTACTGAGGCCCGAGTTCTGTCTTGGATCGTCTACAAGGCCTTCTCTTCATACGACGGCCTCTCTGACTGGAAAGTCATGTACAACCATCTCGTTGACAAGGGGATGATATGGGAATTCAGAGACATCATCCAAGAGCTCATTCAGCACTACAATATAGTGCATGTGCTGAACAAATTTGTTGGATCAAGCACTGTTGTCACGCCCACGGCTACAACCATGATGAGTCCCCTGGATCGCTTACGAGAACATTGGGACACTGATGCCACAGACGATTCAACCTCGCTTGCACTGCTGGATATCTTTACGAGTCTGGCCTTGATGTACAAGGAAGATGCCGAGCAAGATGAGAATGCCACCAAATGCATGAATCTGGCGACCGAGTATGCCATGAGACTCGTCGGGCAGGATGAGAATTACACGCTCTCTCGCCCATATCTCCGATGGACAGTGGCAAGGTTATTGGTCAAGGAGCGATACCCAAACAAATTCGACGACAGTATTCTGTTCACAGGCTGGCAGCGAGGTACCGTCAAGGTGCCAAGGTTCAGTTTTCCAATTCAATCCCTCCCGATTTACGTTCCAATCGAGAATGACGTCCCCGAGTGGCAACCCCGGCCATCTTCTGACCAGACCGGCGCTGCCGTCATCAGGACGGTGCTTGGCGCGGCCGAAGAGCTTGGGGATGTTGAAATGCAAGCAGCTTGCCTTCGGGAGCTCATGTATCGAGGAGATGAACCGCCACGCCAAATCATCAAAAAGCTTAAGCGCGTCTGGCAATCGTCCGGAAACATGCAAATGATTCGAATATTGCATCTTTTCCGTTACATGCTGGCCCACACACCGGCAGCCAGAAAGCAGCTCCGAAGGGATATCCTCACAGATGGGGAAATATGGAGAAACCGGTCGTTACACGTAGCTCAAAAGATGATTCTTGCGGCTTTGTCGACTGATGTGATGGAAAAGGCACACTATCGGTATCAAGCGTCGTCTATCGATGACCAGCATCACAACGAAACCAAATACGAGCATGAGCACCATGACGAGCGCCGAGGCTCACGCCGTCATGACCCTCGGGCACCACCACTGTCACCACGCATGGAAAGTCTAGGAGCAGGTCCCGTGGTAACAGTAGGCCGCACTCGACATCCCCGCACTCGGTCAGAAAGTCCTGTCCGAAGGTACTTTCAGTCATCCAGGCGAGAACCGTCATCACCGCGCCTATCGGGGAGAGAGCCAACAAACGCCTCAAGACACTCGAATAATCCTCCGTCAGATAGAACACTGAAAGATATCATCGACGATATCAAAACGGTTGAATATCTACTCCGCCAAGCCGACGGGGTAGGGACAAGGGATTTGGCTCGACTTTACAGAGATGAGCTGGAACGACTCAATGATGAGCAAGACACGGAACTGAATCGACTGCGGCAGGAAGTGGCCGACGCAAGAGGACTCGGACAGCCCGTTGCCGATGTCGCCCCACCCGTGTCCCACTCTGTCTCTGTGAACAAAACACCAACAGGAAGGAGCAACCACAACAGGAACCACAGCAGTGACGAAAGTGACGACAGTGACGACAGCGACGACAATCAGGAGGATGATCGGGCTTCCCAAAAGACGGCAAGAGTCGAGGACTCTGCAGAAGGAAACTCCGAAGTCAACATCGTGACTGTCAAGAGCCCCGAGCCCATCAACCCGGCGCAGAGGGGACCTTACCTGTTGGGCTTTCCCGGTTATGGGGGCGTGTCCGAGTCTGATGGGGAGGAAGGAGGTGGTGGTTCGGGGAGAACAAACTCTGGGTCTCTGGACTGATAGGGCAAGGACGAACTGGCAGGAGCTGTTTGTCATTCTGATCACCTGCTTTTCTTGGAGCGGGAAGCCTTGAACAAAACAATTAAATACGGCACACTTCAGCTTTATCAGCAGGCATCAGATACAGACAGCTTCATTTTTTTCAGTCCAATATCAGCACAATGGGTTTTCAAGACGCCATGAACCCCTCAGACGGGCCCGGGAGCAATTCAGACAAGTCCACCAAAAAGGTGAGCAAGATTCAGAAGATGAACGTATCATCTCAAAGAGCTACTGCATAAAGACGTGCTGTTTGGAAGAAGCCTGCAAAGCCAGAAAGATTACAGCTGGGCGTGGCGCATGGTTTATCAAGCCAGTCTAACGATAAGGAAAGAAAGATGACCAGGACAAACCACGACGGGGAAGATGCCCTTGGCAACCGAGCAAGAAGAATGAGGAGAATGAGGAGAAACAAGAAGGAGAAAGCGACAGCTCAGACTACGACAGCGGGTACTACAACAGCTCAGTGTATGACAGCTCAGACTACGACAGCTCAGACTACGACAGCTCAGACTACGAGACAGAAGACGAGCGCGCAGAGGACGAGGATAAAGAAGATAAGGACTCGGGAAACGAGGGCGAGGCAGAAGATGAGAACGAAGAAGAATGAGAAGAGAAGAACGAAGAGGATGAAGAGGAGGAAGAAGACAGCGATGCGTATAGCGACGGAGGGAGTAGCGAGTTGAGTGATATGTACCGCAGAAGAAGAAGCCGAGACTTGGATGACTAAGGATTTCATATTTATCGAGGGAGGGAGGTCTTCATGGAGATGACCATTTGAAGGACGAGGAGAATGAGAATGAGAACGAGAACGATATTTTGGAGCAGCGGTACTGAGAAGGTAGTCAGGGCAGGTTATGCACAGCGTTATCAGGGCAAATACAAAGATTCAGTTGAGAATTGATGATCACTTCTGCGGTGAACCTGTGGATAAGCGAAATGGGGTTGATATCTCCCGTCTACCCGACACCCCCGAGATTTTCACTCTTGTCGTATGATCTATGAGTGAGGGGAGCCGTGAAAAACTGCCGATTTTGCCACGAGATGCACATTGTGTGTTTGTGTATTGTGTTAGTGAGGAGAAAATATGGATGAATACCTTACATTGACCTGTATGCGGTTCCTTTCCTCTGGGTCGGGTCAATATACCACGATCACGATCACTACAGTTGGATGTGTTTGTGAGAATGCTCTGATGAAGGAGAAATTGGATTTTGCTGCGGTGTAAATTTGTATAAATGGGTGGATGGTTTGTCGTTGTCGTTTTGTGGCGCACCCCTTTTTTTTTAAACTTTGATCGTGTGATTTATTTGATACTCACTCACTGGAGACCGGCGCGAGATACGACATTACCAACCTACCAACCTACCTACCTGCCTACCTTGGCCATTGTCAATTATACCTAGGCTACTAGCGTCTAACTTGGGTATCCAACAACATGAAGTTTATTGCTACGACTGGACTGGCGATTTGGTGGGCTTCTCTGGCCGTGGCTGTACCGACTCCCGGCATCTTACACATCTCCGAGGGCGTTACCACTGACGTGCATGTACACTTTCCGAGTTTGATCTCTGCGAGAAAGTCGTGTGGGGGTGGAACTGGATTCTGTACGAGCGGGAGGTGTGTGTGCTCTGATTTCTGTGAGGGGGTATGTCAGTGGCATGAGTGTGGGAGGTGTTAGGAAAGATTCAGTAGTCGGTAAGATACTTTTCTTGGTAACTTGGTTGTTTCTAACGCTGCTGACTGTCTGGATAAAACTCAAGGAAAAAGGAAAAAATGGGAATAACATTAGGGTGGGATTTTTGGGGAAAAAAAGACAAAGGATATTAAAGGGTTGCACGGGTTTATTTGATAAAGATGTAAACTACATTATTAACAGTGAAGAAAGACGGAATGATCATCAGAGATTTAGTTAGGAAGGAGGAAAATTGGTGAGGATTGATACAATTCGATGCCATCAAACAGAACAATCTACAATAATAGCCGAGATGCCAGTAGCCGCCCAGTTATTGCATGGCGTGTCGTTGAAGAGGAAGCTTGATAAAAATCAAGCGGCTCATGTAAGCCAAGCGAGCCAAGCGAGCCAAGCGAGCCAAGGGGCTAAGGGGGATCAACTGCCGACACTGCTGCTGTAAGTGGAAGATGGGGAAACAATTCCTCTTTGTGTGACATGACCCGCTGTACGGCTTTTCTCTCGGTGCTTCATATTTTGGCGAGAATGGAAGATTGGCGGTATTTGTTTCCTTGTCAGGCCAGCACGGCCCAGTTGGTTCATGATGATGGGGAACAGGTGATTGGAGTGCTGGAATTGTTTCGAGAACCAGGTCCTGGATGCCCCTGAGTCTCAGCTCACTTGAACTTACATGGTAGTCAGTAGCAAAGACTTGTTTTCAGGTTCAAGATAGACCTAAATCTGAGGCTATTGTGTTCTTGAAGATTTTTTTTGGACGGGAACAAGGAAGATGCCGACTTGGCCGAACTGTAATTGCGCCGCACCATATTAATCTGCGCTTGGCTGTAATGATTCGACAGGTTGTTTATATTCCGTGCTGACCCACAGCGGCAGAGCCCTGCATGTAACGTCTGCTCACTTTCGAGTCCAGGTTTTAGCCTTCGGATTGACGGCAGTCTTTTGTGTCTCCGGGTTCCTCCTTGGTCACTCTCGAACTTGAGAGATGACATTGAGCATATCCCGAGACTGTCTCACTGCCCAACCGTCACTTTCTTTTTTTTTGTTATTCTAGAAAGTGACAGAAATGATCCGAGCGAAATAGTATATATACCCTTCATCAAATGCCCCTCATCGTGAACCTAAACGGCCAAGAGTGCCACAGTCGGCTGCTCCCGGCTGGGCACTCTCCTTGACACCCCTTCTGGTCTGCCCAGTCTCTTGTCCTTGCGCCACTTAGCACGCCCAGAGCTCAAGAGATCTCACCCTGTTGACCGCGGGTGGTTCAGGTCGATCCCGGCTAAAGTCGATGCCGCTAAACAAAGCAGCTGCCAGCAGCCAAGACATTCAGCCGGCCAACTCCCACCCGGCCCCCAACGACACTGTCGTATAGTAGGAATGGTGTTTGCTTGGCTTGACTGAATACGCACTTGCAGCTTACCTGAGCCTTCGTTATGGCCCCTGACCAGCACTGTCCAGGGCTCTCGGTCCGATCATGCAATGGTTGCCCCCTCTGGCTGTTCAATATGCCTCACGGCGTAATATAGGGAAGAATGCGGGTTTTGTAGGCTACGGCTGGCATCCATCTGCACGGCGAGACTTTCTCCATCTGCACGGCGAGACTTTCTCCCCGTTACCCAACTTGGAGATGATGAACAACTAGCGATCCTATCGATCCCATATATCCTACGCCGTACCCGTAGACCCCGAGCCTCTTTTTCTCTCTTGCTTCGTTGTAGAGCACATCCTGTCTGTGCCCTCACCATCACCCCCCAAACCTCTCTTACCCCTGACTCGGGGCTCTCCCAAACCTTGTTCCCCAACGACAACAAACAACCACCTATCAGTCAAGATGGGTGGCGGCGGCGGAGATCATGATTACAACATCATCCATCGCATGGCGATGGATGATCCCATCCCATGGTACAAGAAACGATACCTCCGACGGATGTACCTCCTCCTCTTCCCCTGCGTCATCGGCATCGAAATGACCTCTGGTTTCGACTCGCAAATTATCAACTCTGCTCAGCTACTTCCCGCTTGGAAGGAGTGTCGGTCTACCCTCGATTATCATATCTCATGAAGAATATCTAATTACTGACCGCCAAAAATAGACTTTGGCCACCCGACAGGCGCATACAACGGCATTCTGGCATCCGCCCTCCCCCTCGGCTCCGTCATCGGTCTCCCCTTGATCCCCCTGGTAAACGAATACTTTGGCCGAAGATGGTGCATCATGTTCGGCTCCTGCATCATGGTGATCGGCACCCTGATCCAGGGCTTCGCCTTCAACGGAGTCATGTACATCCTCGCGCGCGGCATCATCGGCTTTGGTCTCCCCTACGCAATCGTAGCCGGCTCCTGTCTCATCGGCGAGCTGGGTTACCCAAAGGAACGCCCCATCTTGACTTCCTTGTTCAACGCTTGCTACTTCATCGGCGCCATCGTCGCTGCGGGTTGCACGTTCGGCACTCAGAAGATTCACAACGACTGGTCCTGGCGGATTCCCTCGCTGCTGCAGATGGCCCCCTCGCTGCTTCAGATCATGTTTGTCTTCTTCCTGCCCGAGTCTCCTCGTTGGTTGATGAGCAAAGACCGGTTCGAGGAGGCCAAGGCCGTGTTGGTCAAGTACCACGCCGAGGGAAACCCCGACAGCGAGTTCGTCAAAGCCGAGTACATCGAGATCAAGACCACGCTGGAGCTGGAGATGGAGAACTCCAAGCGGTCCTGGATGGATTTGGTCCGCACCCCCGGCATGCGAAGGCGTGTCTTGATTGGGAGCTTGCTCGGTTTGTTCACGCAGCTGTCAGGAAACGTCGTCATTTCCTACTTTTTGGGTGACGTGCTCAAGCTTATTGGATACACCGATCCCGCCTTCCAAGCCAAGTACAACCTCGGAAACCAGTGTTGGTCTCTCGTCTGCGGTGTCAGCGCCGCTTTGGTGGTCATGAGGTTCAGGAGAAGAACAATGTACCTGACCGGTATCCTGTCCATCCTGGCCGTCTACGTCGCCTGGACGGCGTGCACGGCAATTTTCATTGTTGACAAGTCCGACACTGCAGCCAAGCTGTCTCTGTTCTGGATCTACGCTTACAGCCCGGCGTATAACCTGTGCTTCAACGCTCTTACCTACACCTACCTGATCGAGATCTTCCCCTTTGCTCAGCGCGCTCGAGGGATTGCCATCTTTCAGTTCTGGGGTAAGGCGGCGCAGTTCTTTGGTACCAACGTCAATCCCATTGGCACTCAGGCTATCGGGTGGAAGTATCTCCTTGTTTACTGCTGCTGGATCTTTGCCGAGGCTATCATGATTTGGTTCCTGTGGCCAGAGACTTCGGGCAGATCCCTGGAGGAGCTGGCATTCTGTGAGTACCCTTCCATTATGAAACCCCGAATTCAATTGCTGACTTCCAAACAGTGTTTGAGGACAAGGAGTATTCCGAGCGTAGGGAGAAGGCTGTCACCAAGACTGTCCTGCACCTCAATGACTCGGATAAGCACAGCCAGAGTCATGTTGTTCAGGAGGAGAAAGTATAAAGGATGGGTGACAGGCTTGGATGTTGAGAGTTCCATTCAGGGGTTCAGGGGGTGATCAATATTGGCAATCATTTTGGAAATATTTCGTGTTTCTCCATCAAATCAATTTAGTACTTTGAAGCGCAATAAAACACGCACGAACAGTATGATATGCACCAAATAACCTTTGTATTTTGGTTGGGCCAGAACAATACGAGATCGGGCTGCTGGGACGTTTGCTCAGCTGCAAAGTTCCTCACAGCTTCCAGCCCAGCCGGCACATGAAATGACAAGTCCCAAAATGTATTCTAAAAACATGATTCCCTTCAAACCCAGCTGACTGATAGCTCACCTTGGTTACTCTGCAGGGACTCCCTCCAAATCTTGAAGCACCTACCAAAAACGGCAGCTCTCAGCCTTTTTCTTTCCCGAAAATCTAGAAAGCCGTGAGGAGCCGAGACCTCGCGAGACAAGACAAAAAAACAAAAACTTTAAAGAAAGCGTGTCTCACATTTTCCCAATCCAAGATATTTATCGTACCATCTCGTCGGTATCATCGGCGCATGATCCATCCCACCAACCCAGAAGCTGAAAGACATCATCAGTCAACGATGCCTGCCTAGACCCTCGGTTCCTAAAGCTTAATCCAAGACAAATATGATCATGTCCAAGCAACATCCCACAGATGCGGTCGACGGTAGACCCGAGCTTGAGGCTGGCCTGTTCGGCGCTCTCTCCGTAGATCATGATACGGCTAGGTGTACGTAATTACACACAACAGCATTCCAGTCAAAATTCTCTAGTTTTGTGACTCAAAAAAAAAACATTCCGAAACTGAGACAACTACGCAAAAAAACCAAAATTCTCTCAGGGAATTTTATGTCATATCGAATCATTAGATTTTTGTTAAAATTATGCTCCGATGGTGAGGCTAACTGATAGTATTGAACGGTTTTGTTTTGGTTTTTTTCTACCCAATCGATCACTTCCTATTAATCAACGGCTGAGAAATCCAGGTAAGGTACAGATTACACCGGATTAAAAGAAAAATGACAAGAAAAGCTTGGTTGGCTGTCTGGTCAACAAGCATGCAAGCCACCTCGGACGCCCTAATTACCGACCACAACTGACTGCGATCCGGGCAGGCAGGCAACTGGGCAGGCAAACCCCCATACCCCTGCCAAGAAACCTCGGCATTCTCTTGGAAGCCCAGCCCAATGGCCCGCACGGTTTGTGGGCGGCGGGAGGCGTCATAGTGGGCGCAGTTTGAACGTGGGGTTCGGTCAATGCGATAGGCTACCGGTATCTGCCCAATGGAGTTATCGTGGGCGCGGGGGGGATGGCACTCATGGCGATGATTGGATTGTTTACTCTGGGCTGTGAGGCGAAGTGTGTTTATGTCTCACTGTTGCTTGACTTTGAGACTTGCAGACTTTTTGTCTAGCCTTGAATTGTCTTGAAATCATGATTCATGTTGGTCAACTGTCTAATGTCCACCTGAAAAATCCAACAAAGTGATACGTCAGTCTTACGATCAGTTGTGTACCTACCGGATGCAAAAAATTGACCTTCTATTTCGGGTTGGCAATAGAGAGGCAACAACGATACAACTAGACTAATGTGGCTGGAGCTGGAGGGGTTGGGACTCGAAATGTCAATGAAGATAGGGGCGATTCGTCCGATGTAATTGTGCAATGTCATATGGCAATATGCATAGGGCTGTGGGGGCCATTGATCTGGCACTTTCAAGGGACTGAATCAGATAACATACATACAAATTATGGAGCCCTGCGTGAATCTCCCGGATGATCACAGAGCATTTTGCTATCTATAGAAAAAAGCAAGGAAAATGTAGAAGGTAGCAATGACGTGCAACTGATATCCCCGCATTCCCTTCGCAGTTTAGTCTCACGATGCTTTGCCCCATGTCATTTCCCGATATGGTGCTGACAAGCTTCGTTGCAGTTGTTGGAAACCGCAGCGAAGGATGCGGGCCGCTCACTCGCAAGAGAAAGACTAGGGGCCTAGGACCACCTAACCCGATGAAGATTGACCACTGCACGACGGCCAAGGCCTGGCCTCACCTTGACATTCAGTCCATGCTTCAGGAAGCATGATACTTTGGGATCGTGGTCAAGAGGTCGTTATCTTTCAGCTGGGGATGGAATTTATGTCATCTCATGAGATACACATCCATTACTATTCAGACATGTGATAAGAAAGACAGAAACAAAAGCTTCTGGAACTTTTCCACAAACATTGGCGCTGGAATGCCCACACCCCACATGAGATCTGGGGGCCGCTAACCCGTTATGGTCAACACATGCATGCATGTCACAATCGGGATGTTTAATCGCTCAAAAACCTGCAACCGTATTGCTCGTGTGATGGTGTTCTGTAGACGGAAGGAGAGTCGATGGTTGGGGCAACAAAAGTTCACAACTGTGACAACCCCCCACTGATCTTCAAGAATAGACCCCAACCTGGTTGGGACCACCGGCTCGGAGACACTGTGAAGAATAGGCATCTAGCATGCAACTGATAAGTGAAATGTGGTGGTACCTCGGGATCACGTAACGGCTTGCCTTGGCCCTTGGCTTATGCCATCCCCCGCTTTTGGAGCATCCCCCCTGAAAGGGTTACCACACACACCTCAAACTCCTTCCTTTTGTTGTTGTTATGGGCGCTTGGTCGGTAGTTTTATCAGAATCTCATATCGGCAGCTGCCCGATCGGGGAGGTAGCAGCCAAGTTGCATTGCAAGTGCCGCGTGTGGGGAGGAGTGGATGCTGACAGAGGCGAATGAGACAGGGATGATGGACATCCAACTACCGGCGAGCATTGCTTTGCGCCTCTGTTGTTGGTCAACACGGAGCTGTTGAACGACCACACAACAACCACACAACAAAAGGCCCAATCTCGGGTTTGCTTGCAGATGTCATGCAGCCAGAAAAGGAGGATTGGCCAGAATTCCGTCGACCCCTTTTTTGGTGTAAATTGTGCCCGCCTGTTTGCCACTGCTTGCACGTTCTTGAATAGCGTAGACGTCTCATGTCTCACAACGGACCGGGGTATAGTCCAATCAACACGGTCTTAGAACAGATCAGGAAGGAAGACGTTCTAGCCTGGCTCCTGGTTAGCCTCACACTGCGCCGGGCGTTGCATTGCAGGCCACGACAAGCGTGACCCGGATCTGGGGAGACCCCTTGTAGTTGACCTTCCGGAACCTGGTTAGAGGGCCGAAGGGACTCGCAGTGAGCCCAGCAAACACCACCTCTACCGGCCCGAAGCTTGGTCGTGATGTTGGCTGAACATGGACATAAAAGGACGACCATCGCCCAGCTTTCAGGGACAAGAAGATCTCTCAGCATCAGCAGCCTCTCAATCAATCATCAATCTGATCTGCAGTTTTAACTAACTTGCAATCTTCCCAACAAACCGTCAACATGCGCTTCTCTCTCGCCGCGGCCGTCTTGGCCACCGCCGTCCTGGCCGCTCCCCAGATTGAGCCCGGCCGCTTCTCCTGCGGTGCTCCCGAGCCCACCCAGGAGCACCTCGCCATCGCTGCCAACTTCGCCAAGGAGGAGGCCCTCGCCATCGCAAACGGCACCGCCTTCGCCAAGCGTGCCATCACCTACGTCGACATCTACTTCCACGTTGTTGCCTCCTCCACCGCCGCCTCTGACGGCTACCTGAGCGACTCCCTCCTCACCGCCCAGCTCAACGCCCTCAACGCCGCCTATGCCCCCCACCAGTACCAGTTCGTCCTCAAGGGCACCGACAAGACCGTCAACGCCCAGTGGGCCAAGGACAGCAACGGCTACGAGACCACCATGAAGAAGGCGCTCCGCAAGGGCACCTACTCGGCCCTCAACATCTACTTCCTCAAGGACATGGGCAGCAACCTGGGCTACTGCTACTTCCCCACCACCGGCGCCACCACCGGCTCCTCGACCCTGATCAAGGACGGCTGCACCGTCCTCTACTCCACCGTCCCCGGCGGCCCGCTCACCAACTACAACCTCGGCCACACCGCCACCCACGAGATCGGCCACTGGTTCGGTCTCTACCACACCTTCCAGGGCGGCTGCACCGGCGCCGGTGACTCCGTCGCCGACACCCCCGCCCAGTCCTCTGCTTCCTCCGGCTGCCCCGTCGGCCGTGACTCCTGCCCCAGCCAGGCCGGCGTTGACCCCATCCACAACTACATGGACTACTCCTACGACACCTGCTACGAGGAGTTCACCCCCGGCCAGAAGGCTCGCATTGACTCTTTCTGGTCCACCTACCGCCAGGGCAAATAAACGCCTTGACAGAGCATGATGTAGTGGAAGAAGAATAAACTATAGAGTGGCGGAAAGTTGTTGGGATGATTTGATTGATTGATTGATTGATGAGCATGCTGGCAGATGATGGTTTGGATCATGATGGCTTTCTTCTGGTGGTATATATATTATCTACCCTTTTTTGCGGCGCGCGATTTTGTACATATATATAAGAAATGCGCTTGACTTATAGTTAAATGGAATTTCGTCCTCATAAAAAAACGCTTGTTCTTTGGAAACATTTGTGATATTTTTTTTTGTCTTCTTTTTGTTTATGGGGGGTTGGGGGGGGGGGGGGGGGGGGGGGGGGGGGGCGGGGGGGGGGGGGGGGGGGGGGGGGGGGGGGGGGGGGGGGGGGGGTGCG
>MU867083.1:301498-406648 GCA_033725935.1 Cladorrhinum sp. PSN259
TAAATGGAATTTGTTCCTCATAAAAAAATTTTTTTTTTTTTTTAAAATTTTTAATTTTTTTTTTTTTTTTTTTTTTTTTTTTGCCCCTTTACCCCCCCCCCCCCCCCCCCCTTTCCATTGAGGGACATGATGAGATCCACTTCTTTCCTTTTCTGAGTGGCTTTTTATATACAGCCGGTTTTTACCGCCGGCAATCAATCTCTTCAGTACATGTACCTGATATCCATAGGTAGTCAGCAGCTATAACGGAACCGGTCGAGTTACTAAACTTATGGTGATATGCAGGTATTTGAAATTCTTGAAACCTCCAAAGCAGCCCAACGTGCTCCAGATCGCTTCTCTCTCGTCAATCCCCTTTTCCGACGCAATCGTCTTTAGTTTAGCCTGCAATTCCGTCCCATGCACTGCGCGTGTAGGCCATACCACCACTTATCTCGAGCTGCTCCAGAAACAGTTCTTTTTGCTCTGCTGTTACACTCCCTGCCACTCGTCGCTATTTGCCAAATCAGTCTTTATCGCTCCGGCAGCGGAATCAGACGCATCCGGTCTTGAGAGGGCGAAGCAGGTTTGTTGTTGGTCCGAGGGGGTGGTGAGGTCCATTGTAGATTGAACAGCATGCCGATGCGAGGCAAATATATGTTATTGGTCAGTACCCCAATCTCCTTGTTCCAGTCTTCTTGGCCACGGAGAGCTCCGCGATCGGGCAGATGGAGGTGATTGTGTATCCGCACCGGTATATCGCAGCCGAAGCCTTCATCGTCGAAGTTGGGTGCGTTTACTAAGTGGTTTGGAGTACCGGTAATCCATGCTTACGTTGCTGATAGTTTACATTTTTTACGAAAAGAAACTAGTTCGCTAGATACTGAGAATTATGTTGAAAACCAAACGAAGAGGGTGAACTGTGAACCGACGTAGACATATAGCCCTGATCCGACAAAGTCGGCTAGTGACATACCCGATGGCGTCCAGTTCGACGCCACAAGAAATGATTGACGGCTGGGCCCGCTTAGCTTTATTCCATTCTATCAAGAAAAGTTACGGAATACGGACAAACATCTACCTCTCTCTGACATATGACACAGAGACATTTGGCTGGGTAGGAGTGTTTCCACTACAAAAACTTCCCGCGCAATGATCTGCATGCAATTTTTCTATCAGCAGTTAGTTTCTGCCATGCATGTCTCGGTCGGACTATCACGCTTGATACATTCGGCCGTGTTCCGCCCCAATGGCGTTTTTTTCTTATTTGGCTGCTGCAATCCATCGGCTTTATCTTTCAGGTCGTCTGCCACACCTTTTGAATATAGATCTGCCTTGCGGGTTGGCTTCCAACAAACTACGACAGATGTCCACATCTGTAAATCTTCCGTAGTATAGTGGTTAGTATATGAGCTTGTCACTCCAGCAACGCTCGGGACCCGGGTTCAATTCCCGGCGGGAGAGTCACCACAAATATATTTTTTTTTGGTACTTTCACCTCATTGCTTGAATGAGGTAATTATTGTTTGTCGCAATGTAAAAAATGTCACGTACTACGCTTAAAGTGTTATTTTTGACGAAGCCGCTCCTTTGTTGGATTAAAAACGATGTTTTTGCCCTGAATTTCACCTTGCACATATTTTGCTGCCGAGGTATCCGGTGTCTGGGGTATTCCCCCGCAGAACCTCGTCACCCTTCTCCAAACAGCGTATCAAACCGCACGACGTTGGAAAGTAATAAAATCATTTTTCTAAAGACACCGCGCGGTAACTGCGTCGTTTCGAAAATTCACGAAAATTCCCAGCTGTTCCCCACGTGTGATTATTTTGTTTTCGAGTCAAGCGGAGAAATGAAGATCTCCTCGGAGGCGGACCAATGGCTTTGCCGAACGCCTCTACTGTGTATGCACGCCGCCTTGCATTCGGTTGTTGTACGGTTTGAGGACCGGGGGCACTGGGAGCACTGCCACTTTTGCGGTCTGCGAATGCTTGTTTGTGGTGTGTAATAAGGTTAAGGCTGAAAAGTGAAAGGAAGAGAAAAAAAAAACTGGGGAATGATTCTTGTTTCAGTAGTAATTTGGTGATTTGAAATGCGTCGGTGTGACTGTTTCACAGAGGTATAAAGTGCAGTTGCTGCTGCTGCTGCTGCCTTGTCAGGTTCGATGAGTAGGGATTGCTGATTGATTTCATGGCATCTCCAACAACAAAACCAAACGATCATCATGTCTGAGCTTTTTCGGTCCACTGTCTTTCGAAAGAGGAACGATCATTATTATCCTCTCGCATCGGCAGCGTTACCTTCGAATTCCCATCTCGATCATGCATCATCGTCTCGATCTTTGTTGACGGACACACTTGGTTCCGCGGCGAATCCTCACGGTGAAGGCATTACCGTTTTTGTCGGGCGATTTGTGGATAATCTGGCGGTCGATATGGTTTTGTCGTCTTTATGAGGTCTCATTTCTTCAAGTCAACTTTCCACACCCGGATACAGCATTTCTTTTACGTGTCAAACTTGAAGTTTGACCACGAAAAGTTAGTTGACAAGGAATAGGGGTTCAGGGGTAAGTTAACCGCAACGGTATTTTATTCTTGCAATGTTATGCTCAGAAGCAGATGCTAAAATAGTACAACTCAGGTTCATGTCGACAATGCTAATGTTGCATAAAGCATACATCCGCTACAACGAAACGAGCGTATCCCGAGCCGACCACTCAAAAGCGAAAAGAAAAAGTGGACCGTAATCGATGATGCGTGTCGGTTCCCGATCCAGAGAAAAACAAGATGTGGGTGGGTGGCCTTCAAAGTGGGGAGCAGCAGCAGAAGCAAGACCTGGACAAGTGCGCCTATAAATACTTTGGCGTCATCCATTCCAACGGTTCAGTTAGTTATTCCTTCTGCAACATCACCACACCAAGATCTGCAGGGCTTGTCTAGATAGTTGTCTAGGCTCCCAGATACCTTGCAACGATGGCGTCCTTCGCGGCATCACTCGGCCTCCGGGCAACAGACCTACCAATCCCAAACCATGCACCCGCATACCTAGCCTTCCACTTCATATTCGCATACGGGGTGCTCTCTTCGCGCACACTCAAACAAATCTACGGCATCGATCACCAGGAATCACCCAGATACGACCTGGTCAAGTACGGAGAAGCAGCAGTCAAGTCCGGAAAGATCACTAAAAGCCAGCTCAACATGCTTCAGCGGTGCGAGAGCGCATCAGCTAATTCAGTTGAGAATTATACTTTCTTCCTGGGAGCGATTGGGTTCGCTACCTTGTCGGGAGTGGAGAGGACGGTTATTAATCAGTTGGCACTTGTGTACACTGTTGCGCGGGTGGCGTACGGGGCTGCGTATATCCTGATTGAGGACCGGAAGTTGGCGTCGATTAGGGGGATCCTGTGGTGGGTTGGGAATATTTCTTGTTTCAGTTTGCTTTGGAAGGCTGCGGGGAGGTTGAACCCATAGGGGGAATAACCTGTCTTGAAGTTGGAAACATGTATTCACCGGAGATTCCGCATCTGACATGCGCGTTTGGTTCCTTCCTGCACATTGAACGGCAGAGGTTAAAGCGCGACTGGCATCAAGTATGGATGTGGGGACTAGGGAACAATAAGACAGGCTCAACTACAGGTAGAACTTGAGTTTAAGTACAAAACAGCATGTCAAAGAGTCTGAAGAGAAAACACAACAGAAGATAACCCAAGAGTTGATCTCGTGAATTGCCATTCGCAGCACGACTCATAGTCTCACACTGCTGGCTCTAGATCCTTAGCACCAGCAGAAATGGTCTGGTCTTGTGAGTCATGCACACCACTTGAGCACAACACATCTTTTGACACCGGCGACGTTCAGTCTCATTAGCCTAGGACTTGACCTAAACTAGCTGGTGACATCATTGTGAACCATCATGGGTTGTTAGAACCTCTTGGACAAACAGTTATAAAATATTCTATGATGATTCTTCTCTCTTTAGCATCTTCAATGTGACAGCGTCTTCCTTGGCATTCTTTTCTCTTTAGTATTTCTTCTCTCTTTTGCATTCCACCATTAATTGCCACGCAGACTGCTTCTCCAGTTTATTCAACCTTTTTTGTCTCTCTCTCTCTCAATTATAATCTTTCTAGAAAATCCGCAATACTGCGTAAAGACAAATAGATGTGCACACAGATCCGTCTCCTCCTCCTCTGCCCCTGTCCCCACCGCGACACACCTCTCTGTCCGCACCACTTGAACCTTTTACTACTACCTCGCTCCACTCCACCCCCTTCTCCTTCTTCTTCTTCAAAGACATTATTCGGATACACCAAAGAAGGATACAAACTCCGCATCCCGACCGTCTTGCAGTCCCACATTTCCTGGACGCCAGAGTTTCAGCAGTGTCAGTGGATACACTGTGCTGGGTATAAACTGCGTCATCGCAAAGCAGTCAATTCTACTACTAATACTTCGGATGGCGGTTATCTTCGTTACAAGGTAGAACGAGGGAAGGAATTGGCATGTCCCGTCACGAGGGGCAACACGGGGAGGCCTTTGGAAGCGGGGTGGACCAAGGTTTTGAGGGTCTTGTGTTCCGAGTGCCGTGATGGCCATCAAGCGGGGAATACTAGTACTACATGCACTAGTCAAGTAAATGGGATGCGGGCGGTGGATGATGATGTTGCAGTCAAAGAAAAGTGTCTGCTGGGTGGTCCTCCAAGGGAACTTTCGTTCAAGAGGGAAGAAACAAGCTTTGAAACAACCGCTACTACTTGTATGGAAAACAGGGATGAAGGGAGGAGAAGGAAGACGAGTATAGTACATGCAGGCAGGGTGGCGAGTCTGAGAGGAGATTCTTCCTGGATTACCAAGGCAGGAGGGACTTCTAGAGGCGCCGGCGTGAATAAGGGCAACCGAGGAGCGGAGAGGTACGGTGCGATAGTGTCGGGAAGGATCAATAATGGAATGGGAGGAGGAGGAGGAGGAGGAGGCGGCGGATTCTTGTTAAAGGGTGGAGGGAGAGGATGCCTCGGGAGGAATTCATAAGGCGCTGGCTGTATGGGACTGCAAGGGTGGAAATTCGAATGTTCTATGTTGGTACGTAGGTATCGTACAAGGCATCAAGACTAAAGATTTGAAAAAAGGGGTATCTAATTATCATTAAAGGGCAAGGGTATATATATATATATAGCAGCCCACGTGCAATTACAAGAACAAAGCAAAAGCAAAAGCACCGACCAACCCCCACACGGCCACGCCCTTGGTGCTCGCCCCAGAACTTCCTGCAGCCTTGCACTCGGCCGAGGGGCTTGCCGTCTTCTCAGCGCCGGCGGTAATGGCCACATCATACCGGCGATAGCTCGCCCCGGTGTACGTCACCGTGGTCGAAACCGAGGTGGTCGTCTTGTCAACCGAGCCACCTATCGTCCCGGAACAGACAGCGCGTGTAGTTCCCTGCAGATTGCACGTCTCCTGCAGAGTACCCACGACGTTGTGGCCTGCTGTCTTGGTCGAGGTGGCAGTGGAGATGCGGTAGAAGTCGGCTCCTGAAGTGACAGTAACGATCTGAAACGCAAGGTTATTAGTACGTTTTTGTATACGCAAAGTGGGACTTTTGCTGGGAACCTACCTGAGCGTTGGGACCGCAAGTATTGGCGCCTACGAAGGACGGGCCGGACGTGCAGCGGAGGGCGTAGGTTGTTCGGTCAACGCACGCGTCGATGATGGAGCCGGCGTACTTGAAAGAGCCGAGCGAAGTATCGCCATCGATGAACATGTTGATTGTGGGAACGCTGGAGTCATTTCTTGCGACGACGAGCTTGGGGTGCTGGCCGCGGGCAGCGACTCGGCCGGTTGGCTGGAATACGCTGAGGAAATCCGCGTTGGCGCCGGCGGCGGCGTGAGCGAAGTCGATGGCCATGATAGTGATTTGATTTGATTTGACGCGGAAGTGTTTGATGAGAGCAAAAGTACTCGCGAGAGGACGTCAATATTTATCAACTAAAATGTAGCGACTCGGACTCCGCCAAGAAAGTTTTCTCGGATTTGGCTGCCTGTTTTAGATTATTCAGTGGCATAGCCCCTTTCGACTTCCGAGACGCCTTACCTGAACCTACCTAGCTCGCGGCGCATCACCTATTCTAAATCCACTCATGGATCTATGTGGTCTTGGAATAACCTGGGACAGGTTCCAAGATGAGGTAGGGGGCCAATTCAATTAGGCGAAGTCAAGCGCAGCTGACCTTGGCTCCATCCTGATTGGTGAACCAGGGACGCATTAATGCCTTGTTCAAGAATAGCTCACTGTGTGACCCGAATTTGTTGGTGCCGATAGTATGTATGAGACTCGTGTAACTCTAGCCGTAGATCATGACATCCATCCATGTAAGACAAAATCCTACCCATCGCATCTGGAAGACTGCTCTAAGGTGTACAATATTCTATCTTTTGATATGACAACGTTACATTTTTACAAATTGGAAAGCTGGCAGGTGTGATTATGTCAATACACTAGACGGGTATGCAACAAAAAGAAACAGAAAACAAAGAGTTCATTTGGAATCTAACAACATGAGCAATACAATGCATCACTTCACAGCATCCGAGTCATTGTTCCCATCAATCAGGCTGTAGATAGTCGGCACATTTTTTCCATTCTACTTGTCAACTACCCGAGCATTTCCATAATGCTACCCAACTACACCAACCAATCTTCAAAGCTACCACACATGTAAACCAAACTAAATCACGAGGTAATTAGGCTGAGCCCATGATCTGGTCGGGTAGTATGCCGCTCTTGCCTTAGTTAGAGCAGTACTGCCACCAAGGGCAGTTGCTAGCATCGCACCAAGCCTTGTCCTTCCCCTTGCAGCAAATCTCCCAGCAGCACAAAGTGCCACCGTTCCCAATGCCGCCGCATCCCATGCACCTGTGCACATATCCAGTCAGCATCAAATCTTTCTCTGTCTTCAGTACTATTTGGTCCAAAACTCACCCCTGGCAGCACACACAACCCCACTCCGACCTCTTATCCAGCAACTGCCCCGCGGGACCATCAGCAAGGCTGCTCGTGCCCACCACGGCCCTGCGAACACGACCGGGCAGCTCCTCGGTCCGCTTGTGGAGGAGCTCGGACACAACGTCGTCATCAGCAGTGACGAGGAACTGGGATCCGCTAGCGGCGGGGTGGGAGAGAGTCAAAGTAACCGTCTCGGTGAATTCGGAGGGAGCGAGGCCCTGGCCGGAGAGGAGGATGGTGCCGGCTTCTTCTGAGGAGACGGGACTGATGCGGAGGGCGTGGTGCGCGGCTTTCGGGTCGGGGTTGAAGGCGTATTCGACTGCGTCCAAGACGGGGACGGTGATTGTTTGGCCATCCGGGTTGACGGTTACGAGGATGCCCGGGGCGTTGGCGGTCAGGGCGGCCAGAGACTGACCTGCCAGGAAGGCGAGAACGGAACTGAGGGCTGCGAAGCGCATTTTTGGGGATTTTTATCGGGTTCGTCGGTTGAGCTGATGATTTCTTCAAAAAGTTGGTCTCAAAATCCGCGGGCGAGGCAGCGTTTTTATATCTGTTGTTCTGGGTCCGGTTCTACTTTGATGGATGGCACTGGGGTCTCTGACCAGGCAAAGCCTGCAAGGAACTTTTTCACGGTCATGCCACGGAATCTCGGGATCATCGCCAACTGGCTTGATAGGTCGGTCACGGTGTGAATGAAGGTTTGAAGGAAGGCTTGGAACTAATAAACAGCCCTGTTGGCGGAATCACGGCCAGATCAATACAATCAGGATGCCGGTCGGCTGACATATCCCTCAACGAGGTTAGTAGCATTAATATCACTAGGACACGTATGACTGGAATTGCAGAGCTTGCTCACATCTAACAACCCATTACCTAACTCCTTTGATTAGTTTGTGCAACTTATACAAAATAAAACCTAAATAGGAAAGAAGCTATCGCAACTCTGGAGCCAACTTGGACTACTCGCCCCTGAGCATAACCGGTAAGGCGGCCCTGCTTCCTACGTTGTATTCCTACTCTGATGGCTGGCAGGATGAATCCTTTATGAATCTTATAACCTGTTTAAGGTTGTCTGTTCAATTTCTACCCATATCTCCACGAAATTGTTATGTTTGTGAAGCGCAATGCACAACGCAAGGTCTACACTGTGGGAGTGTTCATCACGGCAAAACCATCGAACAAAAGCTGTGCAACAAAAAGAAAAAAATAGATTGATACGACCTGGAGTCGAACGGCAAAAGGAAAGCAAAGGAATTGAAACTTTGAAATCAATTTTGAACAGTTGCAACGCTTGTTAAGGGCGTGATCGAATCTCATGAACGGTTTCCTGAGCACGTTTATATGAACTGATTTAGAATGCTGATTGGCTCCAATTCCGAGCGAATTCCTACTGAAATTGGCTGTTCAGGGGCTCTTTCAGGAAGATCCCCATATATTTTATTTCCGGTATTTCCACCAATGCGTTTGCCAGGATTTCTGAAATTCTTATGAATCGCTTGAGAGAACCTCTACCTTTTCTTTCCTAAAAAACAAAAGCCATCTCCCTAACCCTTAATACCCACCTTTATAAGCCAGGCTGTCTGGGCACCGCGACTAGCCTTGCATAAAAGGCTCCCAAGTACTCAAAACTCACTACACCAACCGCGTCCGAAGGCCGGCACTCCGTTGGGGATGATCCTTTTCAGGATGGTTGAAAATATCAGACTTCTGAAGTGGCTTTCCTGAACTAACCTGGATTCTTTTCGGGAATTTAATTCAGTACTCGAAAAAGTGGATCCTGAAAGGTCTCCTGAAAAAGCCAATTCTAGGAAGATTTTTCAGGAGATTCGATCACTGCCTAACTGTACTAACGGCCCTGAATTTTGGCACTAGTAATTGAAACAGTCTGATTTCCTACTCGGCTGAGGGTTATCATAGAGGCGGGTATACATACCTTGGTGCCCATCTCTGGATTGCCACATGAGGGGAACAAGTATTGCAATTGTGGCAGAAGGTTGGTCATGACGCGCCTGTGCCCTCCAGTTCCTTCCTTCAGTTTATATTGGAGAGACGTTTCGGCCCCGGTCCCGCTGCTACTTCCGTCCTTTTCCGTTTCGAAATTTCCCAGATCAAGCCACCGACGTTTCTTCAAGTCACCGAGTTGCCGAATCTGAGCGCAATTCACCAACTCGACATCACATTTCAGATATAGGCAAAAGGCAAAAGCAATCTGACTCTTTTGTTGTTAATTGTTTATAGCCATCCGACAACATGGTCTGAATCGGCGATCCTCCCCGGCCTTCTCGCTTCTCACAAACCTCCGACAACAAGCTACGATCCCTCGGCACCCTCCACCACTTCACTCGGCATCTTCCTGAACCTCCTCAGCCTCAGCCACACGCTTCTTGCGGAAGGGCCAGCCGCCCCAACCGCCACCGCCACCGCCACCGCCACCGGGAAGCTTGGAGATGGGACCGGTAGGGTTCATGACACCACCATTCTCCCTCCAGTAAGCAGCTGGGTTGACCTGTCTGTTGGTGTTCTGGTTGATACCGAACCGGATCCAAGCGAAAAGACCCTCAGAGATGTCCTTGCCAACCAGAGAATATCGGACGATCGGATCATCACCGTTGGCTCCCATCTGGAAGAGAAAGTCGCGCGTGTTTTGAACCACGGCCATCTTGTTGGTGTTGTAGGGCGTCACCTTGTCAACGTTGGCAATGAGCGACTGATCAAAATAGATCTGTCCAACATGCGCCGCCTTGCCGCCGGTGATGGTGTTGTTTGCTTGCTTGGTGGCACCAAGGTACACGATTGCTGGGTAGAGGTCAGCCGTCACGAGTCTTTCACCCGTGGTTGCTTCCTATCACTTACCGTGGATGTGGGTGGCACGGCCATCATAGTGACCTGGGAAGGTCGAATCGAACGACGCGATGCCGTGGCTATCCGTGGGCTGCACGCCACGAAGGGTCGTTCCCTTGAGAATCGATGCATCCTTCGGGTCTCCCATGCCGGGGTACCCTTGGACACCGACGTAGATACCTGTCGAGTTGGAGCTCCAGATATCAACATAGGCGTTGGGGACGACCTGGCAGGTCTTGTAGTCCACAACCTGGATGGCGAGTGTCATCTTGATACCCTTCTCCCCGCCGGTAATATCCTTTCGGATCTCCTCGCCCTTCACATCTGCAAAACAATTAGCATTTCGATAAGAGTCAAAAGGACAAACCGAAAGGCTTACAGAGAGGTCCTTCATCAACAACTGGCATAAGCATGCAAGCGCCGGCATCAGCAAAGAGAGTTGCAAGATCCATTCCCTTCGAGACAGGCTTGTTGCTCTTATGGTCAATCTTGGACACGGAGATGTAATCTCTTGGGGAAAGCTTAGGCCTGGTCATGGTTAGTAATGTCTTGCACCCTCTTCCAATTGATGACCGGCTTACTTCTCATCATATCCCAGTGCCCGACGGAGTCTTACAAGCTCCTCGCCATGGATTTCGACGGTCCTCTTCACGAACTCGGGGCTGTTGAACTCCTTGCTGCAGTGGTCGAGGGACATGCGCTCAAGGGGCTGCGCCCGGTGAGCTTGGACCTCCTCTTTGTGGCCCGGATGGGCAAGGGCCAAGGGCGCCGCCAACAGGATGCTCAAGATGCTCTTCATGGTTGGATTCCGTACTTGCTGGAAGAGAAAAGCAGAACGGTCGAGCCAAGGGTTTGGTCGGGTACAGCCGACATATCTACCATTTCATCTCCCCTTGTCTCGCGACTCAAACGGATCTTCGGCTCACTCCGAATTTTTTTCGACTGAAAAAATGACACAATCAATATCCGGGTCGCATCACCAACATTCAACCATGGTCAATGTCGCCGTAGTAAGCCACGAGGTCGCAACATATAGCATCGCTAGACCCTCATCTATAGCACCCGGTCCACAGCGAAGAGCCGGAAGACCCAGGCGGCAAACCTTGATTGGCTTTAAGACACACGCCAGACCTCAAGCGAACCCAAACGCCAAGGATTCCCCGGATTTTTAATCTCCGCCTGCTACCGTGTGTTTGTTGAGTGGACGAATCGGGTCAACCGGCGAGATAGTTGTATTTAAACGTGCGGTTAAATGCATTCCACGGTAACGCTCCAGAACCCTGCTTTCGTCCTGCGCCCTGGCACCGTCCAAGTGGGCATGACGAAACACCTCCTTTAACCAGAATTTGGGATCGAATTTTCATCTAAGCTCGGAACCCTCTTCGGCAGTTCACGCATTACCGTTACACACCCCGCATCCCGATGGCAAACACTCACGAGCCGGTTTCCGGTTGTTGGCACGACCAGCACACTTCTTCCGGGCCTGTTGGTGGCACCGGCTCTGTCGATTTCTTCAATAAAAGTAAACAACCTCGTCTCGTCTGTGCTAATTTTGATGATTAAGGCGGATAAAAAGACGCCTCTGAAATGGCGGTCGGTTGCGGAAGCCGAGGCTTTTGGTTCTTGGGACGGTATTTCTCCCCAAGCTCACCGGCATGTAACGACGTGCTATATATACCGTTGTATCTGCTGACCGAATAGATTACACTTGACCTGATTTGTTGTTACAGGGTTTCGCCGAGTTTTATTTCTTCGGCGTTGGTTCTTGGCATGTGTCGGGAAGGGGCCAACAGTGCCGCTGTCTGGTGCTGAATTCAGCGACACTCGGATTTTTGTTTTCTCTTGTTCGGTCGTCTTCACTGCCGGTCATATTCTCAGTTCTAAGAGGGATGGTGCTGCGGTTGGCCTGACGACTGTGGATAATAACAACCAATCTTGATAGCATTAATGTGGTCTTCATTGTCCTTTCCCCTACCTCAACCAACTTATAATCCAACAAAGACTTGACGTCGGGTCGTTGCGCCGGGTCCAAGGCAATCATGGACCTGATGAAGTCCAAGTATTCCACCTTTTCGGTATCAGAAAGATCAGGCAATACCTTGCTAAACTGCTCGAGTGAGCATTGGCCGAAGATTGACGGTTGTAGAAGGGCACCTGATGCGATGTTTGCCAGGGTACCGTAACAGTCAGGATTCGCAGCGCACCGATTGCGGGGGCCGAAGCATACCTTTAAAGTCAAAGTACTGCCCCTTCTTTGCTGAACGCGTGAGCAGTGGCAGTGACTTGGGAATATCGCCAAGAACAGCCGTCATTTGTGCTAGCAAGTGAGCCTCGGTAGGGTGCCGCCGAAGTTCACCCACCATCGACAAGGATTTGGCCTTCGTTAAGTTTCCATAACTATGTACAGTACCAGACACAAAGACAAAGTCAATAAACCTCAGGCTTAGACTGGCTATCAACTCTATGAGCACTGATATGTACAACCTCACCAAGCAGCCAAATTCCAAATTTCAACCTTGCAGTCCCATTCTGCTCCCAGGATAGCTTCTGGTGCTCAGAGCAATCTGCAGCTGGATACATTCAGTCAGGTGCTTATCGAGCTGACTTGACGTTCCGAAATCTTTTAACCGAACAGAGAGATTCCCCCCCCCCCCCCCTTTTTTTTTTCTTTGGCGACCCCGTAAGATCCTCCTTGGCCGAGGACATTGCACTAATTCTACCGCGTAAAAGTCGCGCTCCGACCATAAGTTCCGTCAAAGAAGAAAAGTTTTGGGTAATGATGATGCTTCATCAAACATGATGTTGATGGTCGAGGTTTTACAAGAGGAATATTTTGGGGTTTTACTTATTTCTGTGTGTATGATACGACACACATAAACCCCATAGGAGCTGTCGAAAAAAGAAAAAAAACACCATACTTTATTAGGAGGATTGGAATGCGCTGGGTAGGAGGAAACAAACGCCTGTATCTTGACATGCCAGGCCGGGCCCCATCATTGGATGGCTTTGAATACGAGGCAGAGGTGTAGTTCCATTGGGAGCCCTGGTGTTGGACTCACTTGTCTAGCATTGAGCCCAAGGATATGTGGTTCGGACCGGGGCTCCTGGTGGGGGTGCGGTCTGGGCGGCCTTGAGGTGCTTCAGAATTTTCAGCTCAAAGTTTTTTTTGGTGGCCAGGCGGCGCCCCGTAAGAATCGGCCGTGAGAATCTTGAGGGCAACGCGGCTCTTCGTACGCAGGTTACACGGGACCCAGACGGTGGAGTAAACACCATACCCGAGCTTCTCACCATCTTTGTATTTATCGTTGAATACATCCCCGATCCGGACTGGGTGGTAGCCTCCCTCGCAGTATCGGTCAAGGCTTTCTTCGGAGATGGCCCCAGCGTGCACAGGTTGGTGTTGTTGTTTGGGAGATTGGACGAGTATCGATTTCAGACAATCCGCGCCGGATTTTTAGCATGCTGCCTGGACATATAGTGATGCAGAGTCTTCCCTTTCAGAAGGTTGGACAAGGATTTGGCGGATTGTGCGTGTGAAGCCTCCTCAATGAGATGACAAATGCGACGATCTTCGCTCCCACTGGGATCGCCACCGTGTTTTCGTTAGTCTGGTCTGGATCAGGCACATCTGGCACCCAACTTAAACCTCTGATGGCTCCCACATCATTGCTTGAGTTGTTCTGGTGCTCGAATGCAATGATGCGGTCCCATCTGTGACTCGGACCGCGCTCAGAAAGGCTACCGTCAATTTCTGCTGTGCCGTGTCTGAGCATTCCAATGAGCGTGATCGATCCGGCGGCCGGACCGTATGGGTTTGTCGTGGTAGGCCTGACGCTGACGCTTAGCAAATCTACTTCGGCGTCGTCTTTGACAATACAGAGGCTGTCAATCCGGATATATTCAACCCCAAGTACCTGGTCATCACAATAGCGTCTTTGAATATTTGGGGGAAATCTTGCTTGCAATAGTATGCTGCGAAACCGCTCCTCCAGTGTCGAAGCCTCTGTTTGTTCGTCCGTGACCTTTCTTAGTACTAGTAAACGGCGGTGCTCTTCATCAAGCCCCGCATACATTGAACGGTGGGAAGGAAGCAGAACGGGGATTCCATGACTGGGATTGCCTTCCAGCCTAACCAACGAGATCTCTCCCCCCTCATTGCCTGCATCAGTTCTGCCGCCACAAACCGCCCTTCCAAACAACTACTCTGTGGAACGCAAAGCAATTGCTACTGCGCCCGTGGGCACAACCGTATTGTATGTTCAACACATATCACCACCAAAAACGATGATAAGAATTTTCGGAAATGCTGATACCCAAGGATAGCGGAAGATGCATATCCTTCACACATCTAAACCTCAGCAGAAAAGTAAAGCAAGATCCTGGAATCCAGCCATTACAAATCATGCGAAGGATCGGGGACGCTGTTCAGTGCTGTGATCAAAGTGATGGCCGCAGTTACGACTCGGGGCTAGCCAGCCACCTCACACCCTGATTGCCCCATTAGGATGCAGATACCGGCTGAAGTCGGCCTGACCTGTGCAACCGCAAAATCCATCCGCGGTTATGTAAGCTAGCGGGCATCAAAGGTGCACCGGACTGCACCACCAAACACCGACGCCGACGTGAAACCGAACTCACAAGCGTCATGTCATGGTCTGCTGACAAATAGGCACGCTCCCTACTTAATGACCCCCTAAATCCCCATCTCGTCTTGTCTTCATTCTGTCAATCACTCCGAATCTAATCATCTCATCGGTAGTTAACATCATATCACCATCAAAGACAATGGGCTCCAATTACCTCTCCCCTGCAACCCTCACCATCTCCCCTTCCATCTCTCTCATCGAGCCAAACTCCCTGGTTTTGGTAACAGGTGTCAACGGCCTCATAGCCTCCCACGCAGCCGACCAGCTCCTCTCCGCAGGCTACCGCGTCCTCGGCACCGTCCGATCCCTCTCCAAAACCTCCTACCTCGTGCCGCTCTTCACCTCCCGACATGGACCCGGCCGTTTCTCTCGACACCAAATCCCAGACGTAACAGCCCCAGGAGCATGGGACTCCCTCTTCACTTCCAACCCTGAAATAGCAGCAATCGCTCACGTAGTTGGCTGCTTGGACTTACAAGTCACTGATCCCGATACTACAGCAGCAAACGAGGTGAAATGGCACATCTCTCTACTTGAAGCCGCTCGCCGAACAGGGACGGTAAAATCCTTCGTGTTCACTTCCTCAGCATGGGCGGCATGGACTCCTGACGCAAAGAAGAAGGTCACGCTCACGCAGGATAGCTGGAACGATGAAGCGGTCAACCTCGCGAGGGACAAATCCGTGAGTGACAGGGAAAAGGGCATGGCGGCATTCATGGCACTCAAGACTCTGGTGGAGAAGGGCGTGTGGGAATGGGTGAACAGGGAGAATCCTCCTTTTGCGTTCAATACCCTGTTGTTGGATACGGTGATGGGACAGTGTTTGGCTCCCAATGAACAGGGTATTCCCAGTACGGCGGGTATGGTGCACTGGGTGTGGGAGAATGCTCATGTTGAGGTGCTGGATATGATGCAACCGCAGTGGCATGTGGATTGCAGGGATGCGGGGAGGTTGTATGTTGCCTTGTTGGCGACGAAGCCCAAGGTGGACAGGGAGAGGGTGTTTGCGTTTGCAGAGAGATATAGCTGGTTTCAGGTCGCTGAGATCTTGAAGCAGCTGTATCCGGAACGGGCAGATCAGTTGGCTAAGCCGAAGGATTATGGGACAGATCAGACGACCGTCTCGAGTAAACGAGGCGAGGAGTTGCTGGCGAGACTGGGCCAGGAGGGCTGGCGGAACTTGGAGGAGAGCGTAAAGGAAAATGCCAAGAGCTGGTTGGAGTTGGAGAAGGGAGAGGTGACGGATCACAGGCACTCGCACATGGTGAATTAGTTGTCTTGCTTTGCAGACTGCAGTAATACATCCAGCTCGTCGTCCATGGGCCCCGGCCTAGCCTATTGATCCCGAATACATGTCGATGGTTCATGATGTAGCGTTCCTCATCCACTTAAACTCAATTATTTTTCTTGCTGCCCAAGCCCTCTTCCGTGTATGTTGCCGCGACGCGACATTTAACTGCGACCGAATATGATGATTTCGGTTCTGTCATGAAGATGTGCCGTTTCGTGCCGTCAATCCGCAACGCGCCCCATCCAGCAGGTCTCGTCCACTCGTTCCCCCACTGTGTATGTTGCCACAACTAAGCATATTATTATTGCGCGCGCCTCGTCTCTCCTCCCTTCATGCCGGCGGAGGTTGTGGATTATTCCCGACCGTCTTGTAGAGATCTCGGAGCTCGAATGCTTCATGTCCGCCCTCAGGCACCTCGCCGATAACCCGTGCTGGCTGGCCTGCAATGATGGTAAAACTCGGAATTACCATGTTTGGTGGTATTACGGTCCCATCGAGAACTCGGACGTAGTCTTTGATGATGGCAAACTCGCCAACCACTACTCGCGCGCCAATGTGTACGTGAGTTCCGATCGACGCAGCTTGGATAACCGACCCAGGACCGACGAAGACATGATCGCCCATTCGGAGAGGCATATAAGTGAAAGCTCTATTGCGCGCCGGTCAAGTTAGCGAGGGCGTCGCGCAATGCAATAGACAGCAGCTGTGGAGAGACACAGACCCTTTGTACAATCTGCCAGGGGGTCGGAGGCACGTCCCTCTGCTGAGAAAGCAATACCGGCCAATTGCAACGGCAGTGTTGTTTGGGGGCGCGCCGGCGGCAGAAGATGAGGAGGATTGGATTGATCGGACAAGGTCGCCGCGAATCATGACTTCGGCTTGGATTACTGTCTTTCCACCGAGCATGATGTTTTGCGTGCCGACGAGCGTGGCTTTTCGGGCGACTTTGTTGCCCGTGTCGGTCTCGATATATTCTCCTCTTGGCGGACGTCTTGACATTTTGGCTGATTTCTGGTGGTGCAAGTGGTTTGAAGAAGTTAGCTAGCAAGAGTTAGAGTTCCGTCAAGGTTCTCGGAAAGCTTACAGGTACTGCAGCTTCCCCAAGCTGTGACCCCCACACACCCCACCAACCGGGGTGTGGGATGATCCCTGCACCAGAAAGTCTTGGCATTTCTCAACTACCACCTGGACTGATGCCACCCAATTTTGGACTCTGCATCCTTCAAATTTAAAAATTTTCGCACTTTCTGTCGTTTCTTCATTCGTCTTTCTGGACACTGTTAAACACGTCATGACTTCATAGTGGGTGAAGCACCTTGGTAGGGAAGTACATTACGGGCATCACAGGCTATATCACTCAACCACACATTCCGACTCTCTAGTAACAGACTCGATAGAAAGAGCCCTCCTTTGAACTTGCCGTCCTTGGGGAGTGGGCTGATGCCATGGCAGACAGGAATGAACGATTGCGGAATTACATTTTCACATTCCGCATTGCTTCTCAGTGTTGAGACCTAAATAGTGCCAGTAAGTACTAGTGCATATGGCAAGTGGATTTTATTAATGGGAGTTGTGGGGCTAGGTAACGGTTACTATTTACAACCGTTGTTTATTTCCTTCTTTTATTCACTTCTACCTACGTACCTGCCTGCCACCAAGCCTGTCTGCCACCCGATTTGTGTGCCTTTCCGCCTTATGTGTGGCCGTGGATCGATTGGCCGGAGATGCCCCGGGATGGGGGAGGTGGTGGTTAGTTTCTGACAAGGCTGTAAGCTCGGAAGCCTGTGTGGGTGTCGGTGTGGGTGCCATACCTGTGCATGTGTCGGTGTGCACGACGATGCCATCTCTGTGGCCATGTGGGTGCGCAAGCCATGCCAACCGGAGCGCGATGCGGCGCATCCTACCTCTCAGCTTGCCATGGACAATACCACATTACGTTACCTACGTATCTGGAGCACTTTAGCTATGCTTGATGCATTGTTATCTTCCCCAACACCAGGATGTGGGTTTTGCCAAGGTCTTGACCATCACGATTCCTGGAACAGGAAGCGCCACAATGCAAGATCGGAAGCTGACTGGATAACGATGAAACCATTGCTCGAAGAGGCCGCGATCCTCGAAGCGGTGTAGATTGGTTTGTCGACGCCTCAACTTCAGAATAAGCAGACAAACTGAAGAAACCAGCCTGTTCAGACCCAGTACCGCAAATGTCTATTTATTTAAGCTCGCCGTCTCTTGTAGGTACCTATTCATTCGAATGTTCATGTAGTATACGCAGAGCATACGAGCTCCTTCTAGTGAAATATATCGCACTCCTCATCTCAATGTTGATTCAGCTCACCTCTGCTCGAGCAGCTTATGCTCAGCATGCTCTCAATAACTACATTCTCAAGAAGACGGGTAGGCCCGAGCTACTTAAGCTCCGTCTAACAAGACCTCGGAAATCTGACGGAACCGAGCTGCCATCAGGCCCGGACTACACGGGCCGGATCTGCATCGTTGGAGCCGGCGCGTGTGGTTTGTATCTTGCCATGATGCTCAAGTATCTCGGTTATGGCAACGTGGACATTCTCGAGGCCAATGAAAGAATCGGGGGTCGTTGTTTCACCTACCCTCAACCCGGGGACACGGCCACACACAGTTACTACGATGTCGGCGCCATGAGAATCCCTGATATCCCCTGGATGCAGCAGTACGTAATCTTTGAAATAGCTCATTTTTATGGAGACTCATATTTTTCAATCTAGCGTCTTGGAATTTGTCAGGGACACCTTGGGCCTGCAGAAAAAGGTAGTCTCGTTCATCTACGATAACCGTGACAAACTGGAAAACACTCCTGTCTGTTACAACTACAAGCACGAGCCTATTGAGTAACAGCCCTTCCCGTGGTTTCCGAGACTTTGTCTGACATGCATCCAGGGATGGTGAATTCGAGAAAATCATGGCCGATTTCTCCAATCCCTTCCTGACCGATTTCGACAAAGCCTTCGCCGACTGGACCGACCCGAATAGTTCTCCTAACAAAGACCAGTACTCCACGAGAGCTTGGCTGATGCTGCAAAATGGGTGAGTAACATCAGCTTTAGGGTCACAGCCAAGTTGGAAAACGTGCTAATGACATTGATCAGATGGACGTATGATGACACATCCAGGGCTGAGATATATCACACGTAAGCTTAAGACCTGGGGTCGAACTCGGGTTTGCCCCTCAATCACTCACTTACTTCTCTCTCAGCTCCACCGGCCTCTTTGACCAGTCGTTGACGGAGACGGTCATTGACTACGCCGACTTCGCCGCCGTCAGCCAGTTGGGAAGACCCTGGTGGCGTATCGACGGGGGCATGCAGACGATCACCGACACCATGCAACAGATGCTTGCGTCTTCAAGCTGGCCCCCAAACTGCACGACCGCAGCTCCTACACTTTCAACCAATACCCCCGTCACAGCCATGGCACTGGGGCAGGACAAGGACAACAAAACCGTGATCAACGTGACCACCGCGGCTAGCTCTGCTCCGGTAACCTACGACATAGTTTTCAACACAACAGCCATGGCGCCCCTCCAGCAAATTAACCTCGGGGGTCTGAATCTACCCGACGAGATCCTGACGGGTATCCGGACACTAAGCTACGACCGAGCAACCAAAGTAGCAATCAAGTTCAAGAGCCCCTGGTGGTTTAAAAACAACGACAAGAGCATAATCTGGGGCGGCGTCTCAAAAAGCGATCTCCCCATCAGCAACGTCGTGTACCCCTCATGGAACGACGGCCCCGACAGCCCCGCGGTGCTCATGGTCTCGTACAGCTGGGCCCAAGGCGCAACGCGCATGGGCTCGCTCGTGCAGGACTACACCCTCGTCAAGCCGTCACTCAACGATCCCATCCTCAAACTGTGCATCCAGAACCTCGCCACACTCTGGGAGGAGACGGAGCTAAAGCCCAGTGTCGACTTCCTCATGTCTCAGGTTCTAGATGATGGGTCTCCCTGCGCACCTTATCACGCTTGGTCATGGGCAAACGATCCCTGGACGGGAGGCGCCTTTGCGCTTTTCGGACCGGGACAGTTCCAGAACGTTTACCCGGCTTTCATTGGGTTGCAGGCGCAGGGACATCTGGCGCTGTGCGGTGAAGCGCTGAGCGCTCACCATGGGTGGATCTCGGGGGCGTGGGCCAGTGCATATATGCAGCTGATGGCTTTCCTCAAGGACCGTGGTCAGGACGAGGCGGTGGAGAAGTTGAAGAAGTCGCCGTTTGGTGGCGGGAGTAACTATCACCCCGAGGAGATGCACGAGAGCTTGTTAATGAATTTGTTGCAGTTGAGGCAGGAAGAGAGGGTGTGGAACTTGAGTATCCATATGGAAGGATGAAAAAAGTGAATTGCATGTGTGTTATCTACTGCTAGGTTGCAAGGAAAAACTTTGTTTATATACATGTAAGATGCCACTATTCAGAGAGCTCTTCGGAGCTCTCTCGGCCTTGGCTCCTGCTCTGCCTTCCATACTGGGAGCTTGCTCCCGAGGAGTTAGTAGCTTCCTATGAGTTTGCTCCCGGAGAGCATGTTTACGGAGAGCCGGCTCCCGTTCAACAGAGGGGAACACATGGAAGTAGTTAAAAGAAGGGGGAATTACTGTTGAGAAAGGCTGAGGGTCGAGATAATGAAAGAACCGATGTCGTAAAAAGGGATTTTTCTCCATTCAAGAATGCCAAATCAAGTAAAAATAGGTAAAATTCACCTTTGAAGGCACCTCAGGGCAGGCGAAGCCATCGGAGAAATCTTACAAAACAGAACTATAATTATCCTTTGTTTATAATTACACATCACAAGCAGATTACAAAGTACCGTACAATGATGACTACCACAGAGATCCCAGCATGCATTTTCCATTTATCCAAAACTCCATCGTCATGCTTCAATTCAAATGCCCCCTTTCCCAAATTTCCTAATCAAAAGTCTCTAGTATGAGCAGTCCCCGGCGTCATAGGCATCGTCCTCGGCAACCCGACCTGCTTAGACGACGGCGACTCAAACTCCCTCAACTGAGCATGATAATCCGCCTCGGAAGCCGACAGCGTCGAACTCATCGTCACAAAAGTCTTGCCGCTCACGTTTGTCCTCATCTCGCTTTCTCCTGGCGCCGGTTTTGTCGTTCTCCCGTTGCGACTTATAAAAGTCCTGATGCCCGTAAACAACGGTGACGGTATCTTGGAGAGCAGCTTCCATCTTCCTGCTCTTGCAGTTGCACCAGCCGCCTCGAGATCCGAGGTGGCTTCTCTCTCCCACGGTTCTGGCACGGCCTGAGCCAACGACTGCAAGTGGTTCAAGAATCTTCGAAGGACACTGCTGGTCATACCTGGTGCTTGTTGGTTTCCATCATTATCCCTGTTTTCGTGGTGACCCAGCGGGTTCTTGATGAACAATGTTCTGAAGGCAGTCAAGGAAGCCATCATGATTGCCACGACTCCCTCGGCTTGCATCCAGAAGAAGGCCCAGGTGTCGTCTTCGATGTTGTTGTAGTGGTAGCCGCCAGTGCGGACGGCGGCGAAAATGCACATGACGATGCTCAAGCTCAGGAAAATACCGAGGCCGAACTTGGTTGCGGCCGAGAGACTGGATCGGCGGAGAATAATTATGGGCAGTGAGACGACCATGAGGTCGGTTGCGATGTCGAGGATGGTGACGAAAATGACAAGGGAGAAAGATTTTTTCTTGTCCACGTTGAAGGAGAAGCATTTGACTAAGCCGGAGGATCAGTTTCTCTGTACCAAAAGAAGAGATCAAGGATAGATCAATACTTACTGGCCTCATTACCGAAATAGGGACACACTATAAATGGCTCAGACACGACAAAAGCCCAGCAAATGAGACAAAACCACACGATGAACCAGTAGTACCGGTTCACCCCTTTTGAGATGTGCCAGACAAGAGGCCTCATGAAGACTAGAAAGCATGCCTTGACCGAGTAGATGGTGGTCCACATGATGGCCAAGAGGGGAAAGACCTTGGTATGCATGCTGAGCAAGGATTCGTAGTTCTGGATGAGATAGGGAAGTAGCTGGGGGATCTGAGAAGCGGCCGTGTGCAGGTAGAGGAACCAAGAAATGTCGTAGATGAGGCCGGTGCCGACACACATAGAGCAGGCGGCCAGAATGAGAAAGAAGTCATCCAGCATCAAGCGCCTGTGGTATCGGACCCGGATGGCCACGCGGGCAACGAAGAAGACGAGGGCGATGCCAGTCAGCGTGAACAGCGTAATGCGGAACTCGCGGAGATGGATTTGGCCAGCATCGCTGACGAGCCGTCTGGCCTCGTGCTCGTCGATCTGTGGGGATGCATCGGTTGAAGCCATTTTGAAACTTGGAGTGGAGATATTGGGGGGATTTTCGTCATCTGGGGAAACCGTCGAGGCATTGGATGGGGAAATCCCAAAGGATTAATAACTCCCCTGCTCACAAAAGACCATGGAACTTGCCGTCTACGCCGCGAGAGATTTTCAAAAGGACTCAACCTTCGGGTCTGGATATGCGCATTGGAGTGGCAACCGGCGGATCGTAGGTCACGATTGGGTCCTGGCCGCATTCTTGCTGCTACTCATTCACCGTGTGGACAGGTTTTTTTGTGCCGCATTAACAATTTCCTGGGAGGACTACTGGCACAAGAAAACCTGTCCACCTCGTGTCACTATAAGCCAGACAGCTGCGGTTGGGCGTCTAATTTTGAGACTTTACCTAACGAGTGCTGGTGGCTTTTTTGGCTTCCGAAGGTCAGATTATTCATTGCCATGACAGATTCGGCAGGTTCCGCCGACTATGTGCCCAACTCCCGGGTCCACACCCGAGCGAAGGGAATGCGAGAACCATGCAGTCAGCATGCGGGGTGACAAGGAAGGAAATCACAGTACGGCACAGTCAGCGGAACTTGCCATGTAACCAATCACAATTCACAAAAACAATGCAACTGTGCAGCTCAGTTCTTCGTGGCAGCTGAGGGGCTGAGCATCAGTAAAACACGATCGGCAGTTCCACAGCAACCCTCACCTTTTTTTCTTCTTTTTTTTTCCTTTCCCATCCAACACATGCAACCCCCAATGCACCACTTTGGGCTGCCTTGCAGTCATGCATCTCAACTTTCTGCCATCTGCCGTGGCCAATCATGAGGCACAATGGGGGTTGTCTCTGTTTGCGATCCTGGTAACGATTCTTTGGCTCAGATACAGAGCAAACCTCCATAGCTTTGCCGCCGCTACCAAGAAACAACATTCACCACCCACATACCCATACTTGTTCCCTGTTCTTGGATCCCTCCCTTTAGCATATCTCTGGAAACCGAGAGATGTGGTCTTGAATCCCAAGTACTTCTTCCAAAGCGCCCAGGAAACCATCCGCGTCAAGATCCTGCACGAGGAGGTCTACCTCATCCGCGGAGCAGAAAACGTCAAAGCCCTCTTCAAAGCCCCCGTAACCAGCATCCCCTTTATCAAATTCGCCCTCAGCTACGCCTTCGGAGCTTCAGCCAAGGCTCTGACTCTGTACGACAAGGACGACTCGGGCTTGAACTACGCGCCGCACCCAGACAGTAACGTCGAGCCGCGCAACCGCATCGACTACCTCGTGCACCACTCCACAAAGGGCTTCCTCGAGGGGCCCGGTCTTAATCCCCTGTGGAATCGATACCTGCAAAATATCAGTGCGCAGCTCGAGACTCTGCAAAAGAGTTTTGGTCCTCAAAACGAATGGCAATTTCATAACGATTTCATCGCCCTCTTAGCCAAAGAAGTAACAGTCGCAACCATCAACGCTTTCTGGGGTCCGCACTTTTTTAGTCTCAACCCAGATTTTATTCAGCATTTTGACGCCTTCGACGAGAACCTCCAGATATACATGCAGGGTCGGCCTTCTTTCCTCGCGCCAAAGGCGTACAGAGCCCGTCAGCAAGGCATAGACGCCGTCAAGAAATGGCATAAATACGCCCGAGATAACTGGAATCCCTCGTGTCAAGATGCTACCGACAACGAAAGTGACAGCCTCTGGGGCAGCAAGTTCTTCCGCGAGATGCATGACGCTCACCTGGCCATGGGCGACGACGGCGAGTTCGGGTACGACGCTATTGCGTCCTCTGATTTTGGATTCATCTGGGCCACACGGAACGCGATCACGGCTACCGATTGGGTTATCTATCACGCTTTTAGGGATAAGGAGCTCCTGGACACTGTGAGAGGGGAAGTTGACGCTTGTTTGAACAAGACTGGAGGGGTTTATGACGAGGAGGTGATACAACGTAATTGCCCCGTTTTGGCGGCTGTTTATGCAGAGACGCTGAGGCTGAGGACGCATTTTTATCTTGTCAGGATGGGGGATAGAGGTAAGCCTTTGTCTCTGTTGGGGTGGGTGATTCCGCCCAAGAAGCCTGTGGTGGCTTTGACTACTGTTGCGCATTTTGATGAGAGGGGCTGGGATGTAGGGTTGAATGGGGAGTACCCCTTGGATGTGTTTTGGCCTGGACGGTTCTTGAAGAGTGTTGAAGGGGGTAAGAAGGGCGAGGTAGAGTTTGTGACGAAGGGGATGGAGGGGAGGTGGGTACCGTACGGCGGGGGTGTTAGAATGTGTCCGGGTAAACATTTTGCTAAGCGGCATATTATGGTTACTACTGCTCTGATGGTTAGCATGTTTGATGTTGAGTTTGTTGATGACTCTGTGAAGGAGAACCTGACGCTGATGGGATTTGGGGGTGGCGTGTCGAGATTGGTTGGAAGGGCTGGGGTGAAGATGAGGAGGAGGGAGGCTGATAAGGCATAATGAGGGGAGTGGGAGTATAGCCTCGACAAATATTAACTGGATTTCTCAAATCCCCCTTCTTTCCCGTCAATAGTGACTAATACAATAGCAGCAATTGCAAAATGATAGGAGCAGATAAACAAAAGGCCAAGAAATATCCTATGACAGTCCAAAGGGGGCCAAGGCCAGCTAGGCGGGCTCGAGGCACACCCAAATTGGCATGGTCCATATGCAAAGCTTCAGCCACCAGGAGGCTAATGGAAGGCTGGAGGCGGAAGAGCAAACCACAGCGTGACGCAGTGTGCTTCTTAGGTTTTCAGCTTTGCACAACGCATCTTTTCCGCCGAAAACCAACATCCATAGACAACAGTCACACATTCTCGGAGATATCATCATCATCATCATCAAGTGACAATGGACTCGGACACGCCGGCTTCTCCAGAAACGAGTGAATTTTCACACCAAAATGTCGTTGCACTGTTCTTGGCGTTGAGTCTATGTCTCCTCACCCAGCCATACGGCAGCTTGGTGTACCGGCCATGCTCCGGACCCGAGCATAGCAGATACAGAGACTGGGCATTTATGCTATCAAGACTTAGCCCCATTTTATGTCTGCAAGAGTTCTTGCACATCACCTCATCACTTGTCGATGCCATGTTTTAGCTCTGGAAAGAAGAACACGGCAAGATATCGACGCATCGATTTCCCAACTCGCACTGGAACGCGGCCAAGCGGGTCAATTGGAGTGAGAGATTACACATCCACGCCGCGGCCATGTTGCTGCTCCGGGCCAACGACTATGACAACGCGCTCAAAGACGAACCTACCATCGTGGACCAACTGCTGGGGATCGGCCCGAGAGGTGGCTCGGACCAAGGGCAACAGATCCCTCCGGAGGTTGGTACTACCATTCTGCCAAGTACAACTCTAGACATGGAAGAAGGGAATCCTGCAACAGCAAGCTGGCCGTCTGACAGTGACGCGACGCATCATCCAAGGGACATCCTGGGTAAAAAAATCTTGTCGCAGCGAGAGAAATGGATCGACATAGTGACCATCTTTTCCGCCGTCGTCGCAACCCTCAAGCTCTTCTTCTCAACTTTACCGTGGTCGATTCGAACTCCTGCATTGATTCTCTTCAGCGGCTGGATGGCAGTGCAGTTTTTACTCTACCTTTTCCATCGAGAGGAGCTTGAGGATAGGAACATTACCCCCATCCTCGACGAGGCGAAGATAAGATGGAACCACAAGAACACCAGATTCATTCTGGCCTTGGTGGACATATCAGCTATTGTTCTTCTAGTCATGTGGATATCCGGGAAATCAGGGAATCTGTTCGTGGACGAGGAAGATATCTATTTCAAGCTTCCTAGGACCTGGCAGTCCCATTTGTGGCTCCCTTTCTGGATATTCACCGTCACGTTTGGCGCTAGCATTATCATTCAGACCCCAAGTTTAATTATTATCCTAATTCTAGTACTTATAATATTGGTGTCGGCTTTCTACCCAGGCTGTCTGGTGGTGGTTTCTTGGTATTTCAAGGGTATCTCCCTAATCTTGGTTTATTGGATATTCCAGTTGCCAACGCGCGAGGAGGGGTTTCTGGCATACCGTGGCAAAGGACGCATAGATTTTGCGGAACCAGCGCATTGGGCTTTATATGCCAATGTCTTGATGAATCTCTACTTCTTTGCTTTGCTTTTACAAAGCTATGATCCAACTGGCACAAACAAGCCGGCTTGGTTGGAGTACTTTGGGTAGTTTTGGGATATATCCCAGTGCTCGTAAATTGAATAGTATCTATATGTACCTAGCCAAGACCTCCTCCCTACATGCTGCTTTCACAAGAGGCACAAGTTGTTTAGAAAGCTGCGTACCCAGCGAGATAGAACCTCATGAAATGTCCTGTCCAGACCTCGGCATGTCTCCATACATTCACTCACTGACAGCCAATCAAACCTCAGCAGTGACATACCGATTCATGATGGTATACATCTTGGCATCAAACAAAACCACATTTACCTCTCTCCACTCATCTTCCTTCACTTCCATCATTTTCCCAAGTTTTGACAGCATCACAAACTGTAAACAGAAAAATAAAATAAAATAAATAATCAGCCCACAGATGATCATGTCCTCCTCAACCGGCGACCCCGTCACTCAACCCTGGCACGCAGCCTACCCCGCCCCGCAATCCCCAGGCGGAGAAATAACCCGCTCGCAGCTCCTCGACCTCCTCAAAACTATTCCCCTTGAGAAACGAGACTTTGTCCTCGTCGACCTCAGACGCAACGACTTTGAGGGCGGGACCATCCGCGGCTCCATCAACCTCCCCGCGCAGAGCCTGTATCCTACCTTGCCGGCCTTGTACGCACTATGGAACAAGGCCGGAGTTAAAAGGGTGATTTTTTATTGTGGTATGTAATTAACACCCGTTGTTTTTAGACTGGACATTGTATACGATCGATCATTTGGAGCCTATATTTTTTGAAACTGATACTATTAAAGGATCGTCCCGCGGGAGAGGAAGCAGAGCGACCGGATGGTTGGCGGATCACATCATCGCCAAGGAAGGAAACAGCGACTCGAGGATGGAGAGTATGGCGCTGGTGGGAGGAATCAAAGGGTGGGCTGGGGAGGGAGGGGAGTATGTAGAGTGGATGGACGAGTATGATGAAAAGGTCTGGGAAAAGGAATAAGTAGCTAGAAAGTCAGAAAACTCCGACACTGATGTGCCTAACTTCTCTAAACAAAAGATGACGGATGCTTTTACAAGTTGTAACTACATTTATACCTATCAAAAAAAAAATATGAAATACTCGGTATATTGTAAATATTCTTTCCCCCTTTTTTGTATAAACATGTTGAACCATACCCAGCTGGAAACTTAAGATTATCTACTTCCCTTGATTCTTCTCGGTTTCTTATCCTTATTAGGCTTGATATGACTCAAATACCGTTCTACAGATTTCCGTTTAGCTGTCTCAAATCTTCAGAGCTTCAAGGTTATAATAAACCAATTATATCTCCATAACTTACCCCCTGAGCTCCCTCCTTATGGTCAACAGCATTGCCTAGGCTCAAGTCGTGAGGGCAAAAGGATGAGTCTCCGCAGATGGTCCATGAGCGGCAAGATGTATGCCTACCCAAGCCAACGTTACAGTTGCATATTTCTCCGTCTGGTATGTAGAGTAGGGCTAACTCAATTCATGTTCAACTGGATATAAAAGGTTTTCTATCACATGCTAGTGCTGCTTTCAGAGAAGAGAACCGCGGAACAACAGTAAACCTACGCTGTGGAAATAGTACCACATCTTTCTCACAACCATATATAGAAGGAAATCAAGACTGGGTTCGTAAAAACCCCCGCATACCCTGGCAAGTGATAATCGTTACTCCATCTCACCATGCAGTTCCATGTTCTCCGAATCTGGATACCCATCCCTATGGACTCCGTGCTTAAGAATCATATGCCGCTTCCAGTTATCCTTTCGAGGAAACGATTGCCCACCCTGTCTTGAGTAAGGGCAGTCTGGTATTGTGCAGTGGAATGCTCTGCTCCTCATGTGCTTGTCATTGATGTGCCTGTCCAGGTGTGTTTTTGTCCCAAATCGTTGGACGCATCCTGGGTGAGGGCATTCATGCGGCCTTTCGTGATATCTCTTATGATGTCTAGGGAATTATATGACTGTTAACCTTTGCCAGAGGTAGTCTGCATCATGGTGGGAGATAACACTTACGATAACTTGTGAATTTGATCAAATACACGACCACATTCGTCACAGGTGAGGGTCTTTGGATAATTACCTGAAAGGTCTGTTCGTTCTGCTGATGTGTCCGGCGTAAGTGGCGTGGGCTCGACTAGTGGTGTGTCGTTCGCAACCGAGTCCAGGGATGATAGTGCACCGGAGCTTGGCGAGGCCGGGGTATCCTCATTACCAAGGGGCAGAGCAAATAGAGCCAGCTGCTCCAAATGTCCTGCGATGTGGCCCATAAGCGCAGATAGAGGAAGCTGTGTTTTACAGAAGGGACATGACTCTTCCTGTCCCCCGTCGATGGGTGCTTCACTGACCTGAAGAACTGCAGAAAGCTGTCGGTAATCTGATAGTTGCTCATGAATTGATCGAACGTGCAATGCCATGAGCTCTTTTGTTGGATATGATGTGTTGCAAGGCCGGCAATTCCACTGCCTGCGATGCATCTGCATTTCGTGATAAATCCACTCCCTTCGAGTTGCGTAAAGCTTTTCGGGGTTGCTGCACTGCGTGAAGGTGCATACGTAAGGGCGAAGGTCACGAAAGACGTGTCGCTTCCAGGCATCCCGTTCCTTCATATGATCACATCGGAGAACCATCTTGCAGAACGGACACTCAAATTTTGTAGAGTTGTGCGGTGGGATTGGGACCTTGGGTACCCTGATCAATGAACCACGATCGATACCAAAGTCAGATTGAGAATAGACGGTTCTGGACGGCCCGACTTGTATCTCTGTGTCGTATATTGCTGAACGAGCAATAGAAGAAAAGGTATTGACCGTGGCTGGGTGCGATCGTCGAGTAGCAGTTTCTGAAGGGGCGCTGCGGCTTGGTTCAGCTTTGGAGTCGACCGGTGACTGCGGGCCTTTCTCGTGCTCTTCATCATATGGGTGCCCTGCCCAATATCTTAACTGTTCTCGGCGTCGTGTGTTGGCCGTGGCAAGCCTCCAACAGAGACGTCCAATTTCGGATGAGAGATCAGTCGGTGACCATCCATTGAGCTTTTGATGCACATGGGAGTACTCGTAGTAAGGAACCTCTCCACCTTGATCCTCCTCTGCTTTGGAGTGAAGATATCTGCCGCGAAGGCGGGGCCGACGGAAGATGGTGCTGTAATAATATAACAGGTCGATCTGTTCAAAGATATGTGACAGAACAAGTGAGAAACGCGAAACCCGAGGCCGGAGGTTTGGTGAACCTTGTTGTTGCTGCTGGCTGTCGGTCGAATATTCGCTATCTGAGGTGAGTGAGGAACCATCGAGGTCCGGGGACATGGCGATGGCAGCTGAGACGAGACGCCGGAGTTGTTGGAGTGCACCAGCTACTGAAGTCTGGAGAGCCTGGTCATTCTGCAATGTCTCCTGGAGCGAGTTGGTGTTTTCTTTGGTGGCGCCTGTCTGCTCCATCCAGATCTTCAAGCGACCGAATTGTTCGAGTAGCTTTTCCGAGTCTGCTGAGCTTGTCTGTTTGGCGATCTCATCGAATAGAAGCTTTTCATAGAGGCCAAGTACGTCCTTGGCCAGGTTTGGAAGAGGCACCAGATTGTCCATTTTTGGTGATGATCTGACAATTCAATTATCACAAGAGTCGGAATTTGAAAGTTCAAGGTGCATCTGGGAGGACATGCAAGGATGCGGCACAACCAACCCCACCTTCCCCGCTCAAAGAACATCCAAGCTGAATATGAAGAGAAAGAGCAACATCAGTTTGAGCCCAAAATTCTTATGAAGCAGTCGTGATTGCTCTCCTTGTCTCCATCAGCTCCCAACCGACCCCTCATCGGTCGGAATGGAAGTTGCGGGTTTGCTCCTTGGGGGTATCCCCATCGTTCTCTACGCAATTGACAATTATCACAAATGCCTACAGTGGACCGATGATTTCTGGCGGTACGAATCTACTCTCAAATTGCTACGCAGTCATGTTTTTGTACAGCAACAACAGCTCCAGATTACGTTGCGCAGCATCGGACTGGTCGACCCAAGACCATACGAGTTGGAGGAGTATCTCCGTCAGCGGTATCCTGACAAGTTCGAAGTTCTCACTGATATTATATCTCACATGGAGAAGCTCCTGTCGAAGCTGATGGATAAGCTCGATGTCGATTCACAAGGGCGACCAAAGTGGACGACCGAACCTCCCGATCGCGCAATTTGGGAGTGGAGGAGAGTCCGAAGGGGGTTTAGTCGGAGCTCGAGGCAGAAGCTTATTGAGGAGTTGCAGTTCTGGAACGACGCACTGAAAAACTGCTTCGATAAAGCTGAATTGCCTCTGGACAATGATACCCCAACATCGGCAGTCGACACAATGCGATCCAAGTACGACTCTGCAAGCTGCAACCGCATCAGACAACGCGCCTCCAAGATCCATCAAGTCTTGTCACGCTCCTGGCTGTGTCAATCCCATCAACAACATTCGGGCAATCTTAAACTCCCTTGGCACACGGGCGATGCGGCACTTACTAAAGAAGAGGGCCTCAGTCTTCTCTTCCCGTATAAAGCTACGGGGTCATCCCAGTACTGGTGTGAGGTTTCGTGCGACGTTATTGAAGCCGAACAAATTGTTGCGCCTCCAATCTCAACCACTCACATCAGCCTTGCTACGACAGGCCCAGCACCAGATCCAACTTCCCACGAGCCCCAAAGTCCAAGCCACCGGCCGTGGAAGAAACTAAAGGGGCTCTTCCAGGCAAGTGATTCTCCAAAAGAGGCCAAAACTACGAATTTACCAGCAATAAGCGCGATTACATCCACCTCCTCATCCACTGCTATTGCATTACCCAACCCAGCCTTCCCCTTGTACTCTCGCCCACCTCAGTTGCCCCCAACAGTCAAGTGTCTTTGTTCTTTCACACATGGTGTGATGAATATTGGGCGACTGGTCAACAAAAGCAGCACCGGAAACAGTCTGCATGTGCAAATGAAGCGCCTGGAACAGCCTCGCTTTTCCAGTGCTGTCCCCCTTGCTACCGTCTTCGACCAGGCAGCCGCCGGGTTGATACTTTCACGGAAAGACCGGTTTGCCTTTGCCGCTGCGGCCACTTGGGCCGTCCTACTACTCTCCGGGTCGCCATGGATTGGTCCAGAGTGGAATGGCAAGGACGGGTTGCAGCTCTTGACCGAATTACACGCCATGAAATATCAGCCAGCAGTGTCCTGTACTTTCTCAGGGTTGGGCAGTCTAACTCGAGGGCAAGACGAACTGGAAACCACACATGCGGCCGGCAACCATAGCAATACAGGCTCCCAGTTTATCCGCAACAGAACGCTCTTTGTTTTGGGTGTGCTTTTGATTGAGCTCAGTCTGAACAAGCCCTTTGAGAAGCTTCGGGAAGAGTATCTATCCAGCAGCCTATCGGCTTCTTTGGGAATGGGGACGCAGAGTATGATTGACGACTTTGAGGTCGCCAACATGTGTATGCAGAGGGTCTATCTGGAAGCAGGCGACCTGTATGGCTACGCCGTTCAGCGCTGTCTTCGATGCGAGTTTCCTGGTCGAGACATTACCAAGAGTTTCGAATTTGAACAGTTCCGAACCGACTTTTTCCACGGCGTCGTTGCGCCTGTACAAGTGACGTTCAACTTGTTGCAGGCCATGCACGAGGTTTCACAAAGAGTTTAGACCAATTAAAATGACATTCTGAGTTTGAACCGAGAAAGTCTCCATGTGTGCACTCAGCTGTGTTATTGTTCCTTGCTGTCAGCCCAACTTCGAGGACCAAATAAACCTGTAAGTTACTTACTCTTCAGTTTGTAGGAATGTTCGTTAGGCGTTTTCAAGCACAAACATCCGGGGCCTTGGATGCCCAGTGGTGCTCGTACCTTCCCTTATCAGGTACATCCCGACTGTTTCCACCGCGACCGTGAACCATGTTGGCCTCGCGTGCTTTCCGAATGAAAAAAAGACTTCCACAGCCGGGTGAAGCACAGGGCTTCGAGGTTTTCCCGTGCCGTCACCTGCAGAGAGCCACCCTCTGCAAAGCGTCTCGACACTTCCAGGTTGTCCATCAACAATATCAACCAATCTGCACTGCATCAACTACGCTGCATCAATTACGCTTCCATCAATCACCTCTCTGTTAACTGACGTAGAAATTTGGCCACGCCTGACCGACACGATTTGCAAAAAGCATGAATTCAACGACCACACCAACGACCACACCAACGGCCACACCAACGGCCACACCAAACGACCACACCTCCGATCATCACCCCACCGAGAACACCGTGACAGTTTCTACCACGACCCCAGTAATTCAAGCACTTCATCCAATTTTCAAGCTTCCCGACGAGCTTTTCGACGAAATTATGTCACTCGCAACATACATTCCGATGACCGAGAGTAACTACTGGGATAAACCGAGCCATGCGTTGACAGTAATTGCCGAAATTGCGAAACTTTGTCGTCGTTTTAATCGGCTTATAACCCCATACTTATACAGGGTCCTGTTCATGGGTCCAGGGTTTCTCGACGACAACACCAAGGACGGCCGTTTGCGGACGTGTTTGACTGACAATAGGGACTTGGCTCTCTTCTGTCAACACCTCATCCTAACAATCACCGAACACTCGAAATGGAGCATCTTGTTGGAGTTGATTCCTCCCAACGTTCGCACTCTATGGATTCGAACCGACATCACCCTGGAGCCATTTTTTGAGTCATTGGTCTACACTGTGACCAACCGACTTGGAAAGCTGGAAAATCTCTTCATCAATCTTGCAAGTTCCCTTGGCCATATCTCGAGCATCGTTATAGGAATGCTAGGACGAAGACTCGTTTCCATTTGCATTAGCGACAACAACGTTGTGGGGGCCGAACAGGAATTCAGGCCCGGATTTGGCATCTCTGTGTGTTTTGACTACTCGCGAGGTAGCCAATCGCTTTTGCGGGATGTAATCGAGAGTGCCATGGGAATTGATGAATCGAAGCTGTATTCATTTTGCCTCGGGCTATGGCAATCGAATCGACAAAAGGGCGAACACTGGTCCGTCAACGACGTGCAATCTGTACTAGAGCAAAGAGCGTCACATATTGAGGTGTTGGTTCTGGCCTGGAAGCCACAGAGGGTACATACGGCTCTGATTGAACGGCGCCTAGATTTCTCTCAGTTCCTAAGCCTCAAGGTAATCGATACTCATCCCGTGTTCCTCAATGCCTTTGCTCTTCCGCCTATTCTGCGGTTTATTAGCTGGCGCCCTGGTAATAGCAGTTACGACTAGATGGAAGCCCTATTCCAGGAGGACTACTTCCCTTGTTGGGACACATTTGGAGCATATGAGGAGCTGCTACTTGCAAAGTTCATGTATGAATTCATGTTAGCGGATGAAGAGAAAGACCATTATCTCCCCTACCTAAGATATTCGATAAGCCACAAGGTCACAAAACGGCGATGCAGCTGCTCGGTTGGGTCGGAGAATTTGGAATACCCGTGGGACAGGATCAAGCGATTAATAAACAAGTTGCAGTACACGGATTACAGGATAGCTTGTGAAGAGCTTGCGACGTCATCTCAAAACATGAGCAGGGAAGAATACCGAGACTGGTTCAATTCAGGTGATGGTCTCGTACAGCCCGAGACCTAGCGTATTGCTTTGCTAAGGTTGCAGCTGCAACATACCTGCTCAGAGGGGCTTCGGGGATTGAGCGAAGCAAATTATACATAGTTGGTAGCGAATAATGGGCAATATCGCGGCAATAGAGCGTATGATCCACGGTTGCTTCAGGGATATCCAGGTCCAATCTTGTGAGCAGTTCATTAGCGATACGTATTCGAGTTTTATTTTTTTCTTGCGGTTACGCCCGATAACGCTCTGAACTAACAACAATTAGCGATACGTATACCTACTTGAAGAACGGATTCATGGAATGGACGGAAGATAACACGAAGCTGCCTCTGAATAAACACTGAAACCTTTTCATTGGCAATCTTCCCAAACTTGAAGGTCCCCGGTGATAATCTGCCTTGACTGAATATCCTCCGGTTCTATCTCTCTCTCTCTCTCTCTCTCTCTCTCTCTCTTTCGCTTTCTCTTTTATTTTCTTTTATCTTAAAGAATAAAATAAATTACACTCTATTTCCTGATCTTGTACTAGATACCATACCCCTTGTCACCATCTGCATGTGAACCTCACACGGATCAGAGGCTCCTTTTACCTAGAATTCCGCCAGTGAGGATATCATGATGTTGAGACCAACTTTCGGCGACGTAGGATAAATTTGATGTGGTATCTATAGTATATGTAAGCGATAGGGGTTAATTTGAATGGATCGAGGGGGGGAAAAATATTCACGATATTCTTTTGTATTTTTCTATTTGACCCTTATTCCTCAACCGAAGACTTGTCGAGTAACAATCTGTTTGCTTGCTGAAAGACTGAGCAAAAAAAAAAAAAAAAAAAAAAAAAAGAAAGAACTTTGCGAGAAAGAAGAAATAATAGAAGAGATGGCCATTTCAACGAAAGCTTCTCAATGAGCCCGATAATCGCGAGCGCCGCGGCCATAATGTCTCCAAGACAATAAACCGAGCAAGCATCATAGCACCAACCACGGAACAAGACCTTTTGTCTCTTGCAGATTTGACCTGCCGTAAAATCAAAGCTGTTAAACCGTAAAAACTAGCAATAAATTCAAACACATTCATCTCGATCAATAAATTCATAATCCTCATCACTCCACTCGTCCAAGCTACGAGTGTTGTCACCGCCATCTTCAGCAGCCTGAGCAGCCACAGCAGTCTGAACCGCACGCCCGGCAGAAGCAGCAGCAGCCGCGGCCATATTCTTTGCGTTTAATAGTGCAACTTCTCTGTATTGCCTAGTGAAGTCGTAGACCCCGTGCCCCTTGGGTCTCTCCATAATCAACGATGAATCTCGCACAAAGCTTGACGGTTTCGGTTGTTGTTGCTGTGGGTCTTGTTGACAGGCAATATCAGACACAACCCCAGCAGCAGCAGCAGCCTCGGCAATATCCTCTGCAGTTATTGGTACAGCCTTTCTGAGTTGCTCAATGTACGTGTAGACTTGCTTGGATCTCGCCCTACTCAGCAATTCTTGCATAAAACGATACGCTTCCAGTTCTTGTTCTTGCTGATGGGCACTACTAGAGACAACGGTAGCAGGTATTTGTTGCTGTGGTTGCTGTTGTGGTCGCTGTGGTGGTTGCTGTTGTTGAGCCTGGGCGCCACTACCAGCAGTGCAACGCGAGGCCGTCGCTCCCTCGTCTTCTTTCTCAGCCTTCTTCTCAGACTCGGGCATGTGCTGGATCAGCTTGCTGAGGTCGAGCTTGCCTCGAAGACCACGTGCGTCAGGACATACCGTCTTGATGGGAGGACGGGCAGAAAGAACATCTCCTGTGCCCAGTGGTGGCGCGTGCAATGCATTCACCCGGCAGTTTTCCCTGCACTTGTCACTATTGCTTGGTTCTTTTCTCCGGGATTGTTCGTCTGACGGGACCTGTGCGAGTGAACCTACACTCCCGTTCGCTCCACGAGTCTGGAATGGATTTGGGCCTTGAGAGTAAACCGAGGAGGAAGCAGTTGAAAAGAAGTCCAAACACCGGAGACAATGCTCCAGCCACAGTGGTGGATGGGCAGCCGTGGGATTCCGGTTGAATTCCTCATATCCCGGGGAGAGCTTGTTGGCCTTTTGTTCCGTCTGCTTCCGATGCAGTGACGAAGCGGGGACAGTGGAGGTCAAAGCCGGCGGTGGAGGAGTCGCTGGTCTCACGAGATTGTTCACTGTCTCGCCAGGCTTGACCATGTTCTCTTCCATGCCCGAGACGGAGTTGCTTTGGCGCAGCGCCAGGGTGGTTCGGCGCCGGGACGTGAGGGCAACGATTTCGGCCGGCATCGGAGTCGAAAGCTTGAAATCTTTGGCGAACGCTTTGTGAGAGGCCGACACTAATTCCCGAGAAGGTGCCTGGCGCTTGTCATGAACGGAGCAGAGTTTCCGGCACGACTTACGAGTGGATCCAGGTTCTTTACATACCCAACTAATTCGTTGCCTGCAGTCTTCACGGGAAGGGAGCGCCTCCATGTCTACTCGACCTGGGACCTCGATCGGTATGATGCGGGATGTGGGCTTCTTTGGACGTAGGGGACTGGGGTAGAATAATAATTAAAAAGGAAGCTGGACAAAACCAGACTTGAAAGAGGGTTATCTCAATGGCAGGGGAACAAGATAAAATATTATTGATGAGCTGCGTCTTGTTTGTTGGACTGATTGGAAGAGTATCGTGTCGAACGGACTCTAGCTGGTGGAAAGTCCAAGTTGGAAAGAACAGAGGGATGAGTGGGAGGAGCTCCGGGGGTTTTAAAAGATGGTTGGCGTTCATTCTTGGGGGTGATCTCCGGACAACGCGGGCAACGATGGGGCATGTGGCGTTGAAAAGGGAAGGGAAAAGAAATCAACAGAAGACCGAAGACGCAGAAGGTGTCAAAATATGGGAACGTCTTATCTTTGCTGCATGTCCATGACGCTGTGGAGGTCATGCAGTCTGGGCCACGACGAAATCAATGATATCATTCCAATAACTTTATCGGGCAGTTTTATCACGGAACAAGCACGTCTGAGATTTCTCAGCTTTTTTGGATGAGGGTTGCAAATGTCAGCAGACTTCTTTCAGAGCAACCATGCGATATATTGTTTCTGTACATGTGGAGATGCCAGGAAACCCTCGGTAGGTTAATGATGATCTTCAGTCTTCACCCATCCCTCTTCCCACGACTCCGCATTTTACTCAGCCTCAACCTCCCCGGGAGCTCAAACCACCTCAAAAGTATCCCCACTCCACCCATAAACCTTCTCAAGCCTCCTCGCAACAACAACACCAAAGTACCTCCCAATCTCAGTCTCCTCATCCTTTCCAGGAGGCTTCTGCAGCGTAACAAACTCCTTTCTTACCGGTGAATAAAGCCTATACACAAAACCGAACCGAGTTTCCCTCCTAATCAGAAACCCAAGCTCAATCATGTCCGCTAAAAAGTCCGTCCACTTGATTTTCTCTTCTTGAGACTGCGACGACTCCGGGTCGTCGTCAGTCTTACTGAAGAAGAACAATGCCTTGAAGATTTCGGCTGTTTTCTTGCTGACTTTGATTCGCTTTTGTAGTCCAGCTGGGCCAATCTCTGGTTCAACAGCAGCAGCCTGGGAGGAGGCTAGTACTTCGTAGACACGATCATTATTCTCAACTCGTTCCGCTTTCTTCTTCCTGCGCCGATCTTGGATAACCTTTTCTTTTGAGAGTTCAGAGACGGATTTTTTTTCATCTTCGGTCATTTCGAGGTTAGTTTCATCGCACTCAACTGAAACCACGTGTGAGAGACAGTCGGCGACGAGATCGTGGTATAAATATTCCAGCGTCGCGCGGGTCTGGTCAGTCACCTCCCGGCCAAGTTGTCCCAGCACCTTCTCGGCGACATCTACTTGCATCAAGTCATCAATTGAGACGGGCGAAGAAAATTTGAAGATGTTCCTGATATGGTTCACTTCGCTCTCTACTTGCTCGAATTCCGAGATGAAAAAGGTGCCCTTCTTTTTTGACGGCGGAGGGAGGGGAAGATGATGGACCTCTTGCAAGTCCAGGATCAATCCAACGATTATTGCGAGCTCATACAGAGCGGCGTTGACTCTCATTTCGTCAAGAGTACAGCAGCCATCAGAGTTATTCCAAGGCTTTGATTCATCAGCAAGCAGCTTCCGAAGCCAGTCAGCCGCCTTTCTGGGGGCCGTCTCGGTCTGACATAGTCGAAGGAGGTAATAAAGCCGCGTATCCGACCACTGGAGATCTTGCAGCTTCTCGAGTGACTTGGCGTCTCCTTTCATGACAACACGAGGATTGCCCGACTTGTCGTACTGGTTTGACATCCTCCTGAACCACTTGATTCCATCTCTGTCCGTCTGTATCCCTCTTCGGAGCAGACACTTGGCGCGGGAGTACTGGAGGTTGCAGACGTTGGATACCTCCTGCAGGAGGACTGATCGGGAGGCCTTATCTGCGGTGTCGGTCTTTCCGAGCGTTTCGAGTAGACGAGCCAGGTATGACCAGATGGAAGCGGCTTGAACTGCTGTGTGGATGCTGTTGAAGAGTGCTTCGCTGATGTGTTTGTCAGTGTTGGATGGGAGGTGGCGTCCCTTTTCGTCGGGAACGAGTTCTGGTTGGGTCGAAAAGAATTTGGAAGCGTCATGTGTCAAGACGTAAGGGTTTGTGTTGAGAAGATGGAGGTGGTCTTGTGATGATGCATGTTGCTCTTGCGCGAGGAGGATAAGCTCAGCAAGCTTGGAGGAAGCGAAGTCGTCAAGGGTAAGGCTTGAGACTGGGGGTGTTGTGCGGCAATCTGAGATTGATGATGCTTCCTTGTCCAGAATACGGTCAACCATCGAACTGAGCTCCCGTAAGTAGTACTGCTGCCTCATCAGGATCAACTCCCCGATTGACTCAGGGACAATGAATCCGGCTCGAACACCGGGTGCAAGTGGGGTCGTGTAGATGTTTTCGTTTTTCACGATGACTGACGATCCATACCCATCGGGATCGTCGGGAAGAAAAATGCTAAAGGCACATGGGTCTATGTCAACGCCGCGGCCCAGATCGCTGTTGATTATGAATGCGTGATCACCGAATCCGCCGTCGAAACCGCGTTTGTACTGCTCTACCAAGGGGTTGGTGGCCCTGTACTCGAGCATCTCTAGGAAAATGTCTGGATTGACTGTGACATCGCGGAGATTCCATTCGGGTATGACTTTGTGGACATTGCTACCCCTGGATGTGTCGAGTGGGTGAAGGAGGACGGTGCCATCCCACGCACAATCTTTCATGCATTGGGCGCGCTGTGTCTGATCCAGAGAGATCCAAATAGACTTGATGGCGGCTGAGTGTTGGCGGCATTTCTGAGAAAGAATCCTGTGGAGGCGTCTGACCTCCTTGGCCCTGCTCCATCTGCTTCCCTCCATTGCTTGATCGATGGTGATGGCGTATGTTGGATGGGAAGGCAGAATGAGAAGTCATGGGAGGTTTTCAAATTTAAGACAAGAGAAGAAGGTCGTCTGTTTGCTGAATTGATTATACAGATGTACAAACAGACCGCGGGAAGCTGCAAAGAACTCCAGAGTCAGCAATAACATGGAACAATCATTTTACGCCGTGTGAACCGCACGAGCTGGCAAACAGCCAAAACTGAGTCATCATCGGAATCGAAAACAAAGAAGATGGAATATGAGATTCCAGTCATACAAGACAAAATTTGAACACCAGATCAGGGATGAGAAACCATAAGCGTGTCGGTATACATGTATATGAGTCTACTGTCTCCGTACTATACATCTCGAGCCGTTACTAGGTACACTGCCATCCCCTCTCCTTCAGGTAACCCTAAAGCTTGAAATAGCCCTTCCACAGACTCCTAAACCTCCCCAGCGGATCATACTTGAGCGCAATAAGCTTCAGCCTCGCCTCATTGAGAACCCCGTAGCTCTTGTAAACATCCTGCCACCTGCTGGCATAATTCATGTACACGTACCCCTTCCAGAGCCCCCTCTGCTTTGCGATCCTGTCGTACTCGTCAATCAGCTTTTTGCTTTCCGCCTCGATCAGTCCGTCCAGGGAAGCATCGTCCCACTCCCAGTTCGACTGAACGAGGAACAGGGGACCGTCGCTCGGCTTGATACCCAGCGCGTTCCCGCCATTCTGTTGCATTAATTCCAGCACGTTCTCCGGCACGATTTGGACGACGAGGAGCGGTTGGACGCGTTTACCGTTCACGGCTGAGACGACGCGGAGGACTTGTTCCTCCCAGATTTTTACGTAGTCGAGGATCAACTGCGCAGAAGTGGCCTTCACAGAGGTGACTGCAAAGTTCTGCCGAGCGACGTTGGCGTTTTCGATGTCGCGTGTTAACTGAGTAACGTTTGAGAGGCGGGTATGGTTCGACAGGACGGCGGCGGCGGGCACCTGATGCAGAGGCTTAAAGACGTCTGGCAAGGACTTGGCCGACGGGTGGAACTGATCCGACAAGATGATGAAGCCGCCGTAGGCGGGGTAATACATCATGACATAGTACTGGTGGGCCGAAGGGTCCGACTTGATGGTGTTGACGGCATAGTTTTGGAGCGCAGGGATAAGAGTTGTGTTTAGGGCGCCGGGCAGGATGAGGGAGCTGGCCCAGAGTTCGCCTTGCTCAAACGTCAAAAGATCAAAGCGGGTGACGATGCCAAAGTTGGAGCCGCCGCCGCCGCGGAGCGCCCAGAAGAGGTCCTTGTTCTTTGTTGCCGTCGCTTGGATGATGTCGCCCGAGGACGTGACGACCTCGAAGAGCTTGACGTTGTCGCATGCCCAGCCGTAGATTCCCGTGAAGTAGGAGATGCCGCCGCCCAGCAGGAGACCGCTGACGCCGACGGTTGAGGCGCGTCCGCCGACCACTGCGAGGCCGAGGGGATCGAGCGCTTCGGCTAAGTTGACCCATCTGTTGCCGGGTCCGACAGTGACGGTTTTGCGATCGGCAAAGACCTTGATTTCGTTCATGAACACGAGGTCGATGGTGACTCCGTCCTCGATGTTGGAACTGGGGTATCCGGTGTGTCCGCCGGCCTTGACGGTGAACTTGGCATTTCGAGAGGTGAGAACCTTGACGGCCTTGGAGACATCCTGTGCAGACCTTGGGGTGACGAGGCAGGAAGGGCGAAGTTCTGCCTGTCTCTTTGACCAGTAGCCGCTAACTTCCTGATCGTACAGGGTCGTGTTGGGAAACGCCACGAGCCCTGGCAGATTTGTGGAGAGAGTCTCGCAGATGTTTCCCGGGTTGAGACTCCCAAATGTTGCGGCAGCAATTGCCGGCAAGGCGAGCCCAAGAAAGGTGAGGTCAAGTCGTCCCATGGTTGCAACTGGCTGGGGATGTAACGAGGTAATACGGGAGAGACATGAGTGGGATACTTGTACTTCTCTTCATGTGCTTTCCAGAACGAGTGATTATGTTTACTGCAGGGATTCGATGGCTTCGAGACCACGGAGACAACACGCGGAAGTGTAAAATGCACCGAGGGCCCGCATGACTGTGCCGTTGGGTTGCGTCTCGGCGCGACCGCCCGCCTGGGGTTTTTCTGCTCAGAATGTTCTTTTCTGCAGCGAAGGGTTACACCGACCTCCCAACACTGCATGTGAACCGCTGACGGCCCAGAAAAGTTCCGGTCATTAGTGCTGATAGCGTGCATCTTCAATCTCGCCATTATACCCTACATGTACGTACGCGCAGTGTGCATCTGCAGACCCTTGTCTAATTCACAGTTATCACTGACTAAATGGGAATACAATTGTACAACATGGTGTCAATATGCAGGAGAAGAAAGGGGGGAACTTTGTTATACTTATCTAGTCACTACTAGATTTATTATACTTACTTGGGTAAGATGGATTCGGATAGATACTCGACTGGTGTGTAGCCTTCGTAAATGTCGACTGCGACAGGGATTCATATCCTGCGAGATATCTGGTAGTCATCCAACAGCTCAAATATGCAAGGGGAGAAAAAAAAAATTGGGGGAAGGAATTTGTTATTATACTTGTTACTTACTAATACTGTCCATCTCTCGACCGGAGGAGTTGGTAATGCTCGAGCGAGACGGGAATGTCATATCCAGCGAGGTAGTCATCCAACAGCTCAAACCAGACTCTCGCCGTCTTGCTTGTGGGATGATCAATAATCTTCTCCATTGCGTGCCACCAGACCCGGCCCTGCAGGGCATGAGGGATCTCATTCTTGAGGAGGCCGCTGAGGATCCTCTTCCAGCGGCCGTCATCATCATTAACCTCGAACCCGAGCCGGGCGTAATGGAACCACAGGGGCCAGTACCCGAGGAACTCCCAGTCGATGATTCCTGTGAGCTTGCCTTGTTCGGGGTCAACCATGATGTTTCCGGTGTAGAGATCACCGTGGTACAAGGCGAACTGGCCCATGCAGGGGGGCATGGTCCGACGGATGAGCTCGATCCTGTTGGGCGAAACTCCGCTGCTCTCGAGCACAGGCCGGAACGCCTCGTCAAAGACTTGATTGTCCGAAGTCCACAAATGTGTCTGATGGTGGTGGTTAACCACGGGAACAAAACAGTTGTTGCGCAGAGGCTTGCCAGACACGCTGCGCATCCTCGAGCTGCCAAAGCGGCGAAGGGTGCGCAAGTGCTCAGCGACCTTTGTGGCAATTCTGCCCCTCTGAGTATCAGAGAGGCGGCGCCACGCCCTGGTGAGAGACACACCGCGGATGGTGCTCATCATGGTAAAGCTATGATCACCATACCGTGACTCCCACTCATCGAGGATACGGGGAATTGGGATTGTCGGACACCACTCCGCGAGGAAGTGATGGCTGGCAATCTCCGAACTACCGGCATCCGCGTACGTTCTCTTTACAATTCCACGTGGAGTTAGCCAGACCTTACGGTCCTTGTACTCGTGGATGACATCACGGTCGTCCAGGACGAGACCTGCAGGAGGTGTGGTCCGGATTCTGGTACGCCGAGACATGGTATTGGAGATATATACACTCGAAATCACGAAAACCGACTCTAACAAATAAAGCCAAAATTTCAAGTGAGCACCTAGTGTGAAAAGAAAACGATATGAATACCAACAAGAAAAGGGCGATACTGACTTCTGGCTTCTGATCTTAAATACAAAAATTCCCACTGCACATTTGTGCCAATATCCTCCAGACAGTGCTGTTGTTAAATGACAATCAACCTCAACAATGGCATTGCTTCAGTAGGTCCTGTTTAAGAGGACAAAGACCAGCTCCAGGGACTGTGCCGCCAACAAAGAAAATGATTGTACTGCTGTATATCAATTGAATGTTCTTCAGACGAAGGCATCAAAGAACACAACTTACCTGTTCAACAAACACTGGGGCTTTTCAGGGCCAAAACACTAATCGTTTTCTTGTCCAGCCGGGAATTTGTCATGACAAGCCGCCATCTCTGATATTGCGCCAAGAGCGAAAAACCCAGGAGCAGCACTCCTGGGTGAGATGAGAGGGGAGAGCAAGTTGCCAGTGGTAGTCGCATTTGGATTTGGATTTGCATTGCTAATTCTATTCCATTGGAAGCTTGTGAACTTTGGGGTGCTGCGGAAGCCACAGTCCAAATTCCTGGTCTCCTTGTTATTTAGTTTCGGGATTTGGATGTTGTTGCTAACGGTCTTGGGCTTCGTCATGATTTAGAATTGGGGGTCGAGGTTGTGCTCAGTAAGCTGATTTGGGCGGGGAGCAATGAAGGCCGGGATCTTGCAGACTTGGCTCGGATTGGAAAGACGCGAGGATTGAGGGGTGGTCAGATACTTAGTAATCGTGACACTAGAGTTTGTAAATAAATGCGGTGAGAATCTGGAGTTTACTCTCTGCCTTTTTGTAGACAAAATGTTGTGGTGGTTGATCTCCACACTGAGGAAAATCCCGGTCCAATATCTCGCATTTAAAATCGCTCCCAGTTCCTGACTCAAGATTAACAAGAAATTTTCTTTGTCTGACCAGCTCGGATTGTTTTCTTTGTTCTTTTCATCACTCCTTGATTTCTCGTTTTTGAAATAACCCCTCAATCTCAGGCATCCACTCAGCCCTGTACTTGCAAAAGAATTCCCCCTTGGGCGGCACCTTCTCCGGCTCATCAAATGTCCCCCACATGACGTATCGAAATTTATTTGCAGCCTCCTCCCCGTATTCGCAAATGAAGGCTCCGCAGTCGCCGCAAAACTCCCTGGTCACCCCGTTGGATTGTTTGTGCTTCTTGGGTTCAGATGAACTGCCAGTGTCATAGGAGAAAGCGGAAATGGGGAGCTTGGTTGTTAGGCCATAATTGGTGCCGAATGCGCGTCGGCAGCTGTGGCAGTGGCAAATGGTTGTGCGAGCGTCTGAGAGGTCTGAAAGTGTGACGGTGTATTTGATTTTCTGACAGATGCAGCTGCCGTGGAGCTTTGTTGGCTGAGACATTTTGGCTTTTTGAAAAGTGAAATATGACAAAGTTGGGAAAGATGATGAATCGTTCGTTGCATAGAAAGTTGAACAGATGCAAGTGGAAGGAAGAGTCCATTGTTTAATGCTGTGGAGCTCTGTTTGTGACGTCAATGATCTGCGCCGTCCCTTCCATAATAACCGTACATAAATACATCAAATAATGCCAAGAAGCTTTCAAGCCCGTGTTATGCCGCTCATGCATTCTCTTTCCTCCCCCTGATCTCAAAGTTTGAGGCCATCACCAACCACTCTGTGGACAAAATCCTCCTCAACTATACGGACAACCCTTGTGATCTCCAAACTTCACCGAGAAGTCATAAAAATCTCAACATTCAATGCAGCCCGATTAGCTCAGCTGGTTAGAGCGTCGTACTAATATCATTCTTTACAAGAGTCATATTTGGTAATGCGAAGGTCAACAGTTCAATCCTGTTATTGGGCAACACGTCTAACTCTTTTTGGCATTTTGCAACTTTATTATTTTTCCTCTTCATAATAATTACAAACACTGCGAATACCAAGTATTGCTAAACTTGCACTCGTACGGCGCCTCGCACAACGTCGGGCCCGTATACCCCTGACCACCACACTGTCCCCACCTCGGAACCGTCCCACTACCACCACCACCACCCGGGGCCGTAGTCGTCGTCACAGGCGGCGGATTGGCGGTTGTTGTCGGCTGCGGGTTACCGGGATTAGACGGAGTCCCAACGGGATTCTGAAGCGTCAAGAGCCCCGGGCGATACGGCAGCTTGTTGTACTCTGAACTCGTTCCCTGCTTGCCCTGGTAGAGCAGCTGCAGATTGCACGGGTCAACGGGGAAGGTCTCGTCGTTGCGCAGCCTGACGAGATCGCCGTGGCTGATGTCATCGGTCCAAGTGGCGCCGTTCGCGTTGGCCTTGCCGGCGAAGGGGTTGCTCTCCGAAGTCGCCTGCGCGGTCCACTGCCCGTCGAGCCGGGTGGCCGTGTACGAGCGAAAGTATCGCCCGCGCGCGCCGATGGACTCGATGATCATCAGGTAGAGCGGCGAGCTCTGCCCCTCCAGGGTGTAGACCTGGACAGCCTCGAAAAAGTCGTTTTTCGCGCCGTCAAAGATGACGGTCGATTGGGTGCCAAAGTTGCCGGGGAAGTTGCCGATGGGCATGCTGGAGCGGTAGATGCGCCCGTTATCGCCGGCAAAGAAGAGGTACATGTTCGTGCTGTCGGCGATGAGGGTCTGGTCGATGGGTCCCGTGTCCGAGTTGGAGATGGTCCCGGAGAAGAGCGGCTGCGCCGAGGACCAGCTGTTGGCGTCGACGGGGTTGGTCGAAGTCCGGTAGGAGAAGGCGGTTGGGCCCCACTGGTAGGCCAGCACCCAGATGCTCTTGGGTCGGAAGTAGAAGAGCGTCGGCGCGACCGTGGCAAAGTTCATCTGGTTCTGCGATGCCGTGGCCATGTCGGACCAGTTGCGGAAGAGGCCAAAGTTCATGGAGCCGTAGGCTGTGCTGCCGTAATAGGAGCCGTAGACCAGATGCTGGCCATTGTAAGGGACGTAGGTGAAGTCCTTGAGCGAGGCCCATCCGTTCTTGGGCTGTGCCAGCGCGCCGCTGGACGACCACTTGTAGCTTGATGGAAGGCTGCAAGCCCCGTAGACTACGGGGACTGCCGTCGACAGCAGGGCGGCGGTTACACTGAACTTCATCTTGGTGGACTGGGCTGGGGCGAGCTGCAGTTCTCTCCTTCTCTAAAGCCTGCGGGCGCATGATGATTTTATATCCACGAGTTTTCTTGGCTGAACCATTCATGATTGGAGCGCATAATTATCATGGCGCTGAAAGCAACCCAAACAGGTGTAGACAGGGAGTATTGCCTTGTTTGGGGACGGAGCTTGAATCATCTCGGGCCGAGACTCCAGGAGCCCCAAAATACACTAGTTCACTCCTAGCCCCCCATCGCTAAAGTCTTAAGTCGAGGTCAAGTGGAGATTGGGCGATCACGACCTTCGGAAGTTCACATACGGACACAATTCAAAGAGGTAATACCGCCGATGGTTTGGATCATGACGGAGGTAATACAACCCGATCAACACAAGCCAAGCCCACCCAACTATTTTCATCCTTCGTCTCAGAAACCCAAGACAACGGGGAAAAACCATGTCCACGAAACGGCTCACTGCCATTCATAGAATTAGTTGGAAAGAAAGAGACAGAAAAAATAGTAACTAGGAAGAGGGGACTAAAAAGGGATCACCTGCCTTCTTAGAGCTAGGACGGACGATATCCGGCGCAATGTCAGGATTATTGGCTGGGGAGTGTGGACAAGTACTGTTTGTAGCTGAGATATTAGAGCTGTACTTGAGTAAGTCAAACAAAAAGTAGCAGATTCAGCGTACCAATTATCAGGCGGACACTCGCAGAAGTGCTCAATTAGTCTAGACCTGCGGTTCTCTCTATTCGTATTCGCGTTGGCTTCCGCGACAGAAGAGTCGTCGGCAGCGGCGGTTTTCTTGCGGGAGAATATGCCCTTGAGCTTTTCGGTCTTGGATGAGCCCTTCTTGCTTAGCTTTTGGCCCATTTTGACTGCACTGTTGTGGCTATGAAGGTAGTAATGCCGAATTCAAAATGGGTTGCAATCGAGGGACTGGAGATGCGGCAGAAGAGTGCGGTCAGAACGAGACGGGTGGAATATCTGGCTACCTGTAAGCACCGTACCCTTCAAAGACGGTATCTGATAAAGTGCGAAGCTTGTTGATGTTCCTGTCGATGTTTTGCGCTCTGCTTTGGTGATGTTGTAAGAGAACGGACCAGAGCGGGATTCTTCAGTCTGAAACAATTTATGGAATGAGAAACAATTAGAGCCTGCCAGACTTCCAAACTATTGTGGAGGGAGGTAAAATGGATCCAGAAAGGTGAGCGTGGGTCTCAGAATCTTCATTGTCGCGGAAGGAGACGGCGATGTTGACCCGGGCGTTGTGTGTTGCTTCCCGAATGCTCTCGCTGCTCAATCACCAAGACAGGATTGATATCTGTTTGCCGCATCCCGGCAGCTAGTCTGCGCTCTAAGAAAACCGCAGGTCCCTTGTTTATGTACCTGCCTCTTGGTGACTGGAGTGAGGTCACAATAATTACGCACGACGTCCCTTGATCTGCTGTTCCTCATCGAGCGCCTTCGCAATGGTGACAGCATCCGGGTTTGTTTTGAACACGGCGCGGAAATACCAGTCAACCTTGTTGATTCTTGTCAGAGGACATAGTGCAACTGTTCAGTGCATGTGACAGCTCATTGATGGTTGCATAAAAGAAGAGCTGGCAGACTGGTACTCTCCATACTTATTGTGACTGCAAGCGAAAGAGGGTATGAGGGCATGTGCATGGTAGCACTAGAACTAAAATCAAGTAGAAGTAGGCGAGAACTTATCAGTTATATAAATGGCAAACTCCGAGCCAAAATGTGTGCAAGGTGGTGCATAGAGATAAGTACTCGACCACTAGCTGCAGAACGGAATCATCAGTTCCGTCAGCAAAAGCATCAGACGGTGACGGTTATCACTGGCAAACACATAAAACAGAAAGTGAATGAGATCATAAAACATATCTAATAGTTGTCAAACACCAGAATTACTCAATCAAGTAATGAAGCTCTGTGACTACATGCATCAAACCCACCAAAACCGTGACAACCTTGACCATCACCACATAGGAAATCACTGGGGCTCTTGCCTAAACCATCCGAACCTTTCCTGGGTACGTGTCCAAGGTACTTCACTCTACATGTACACAGACATCACCTCCGTCACGGCGCACAAGAATCTATCAAAATTACGCGTGAGTTGATTGCTCAGTCGATCGTTGAGACCTTAAACAGTGAACGGCTCATAAGCCCAGTAGTATTAGATGCACGCTGTCTCTATAGACAAATGATGCCGAGCCATGAGTATATACAGAGGAAAAGAATTCGACTCGGCATCAGGGGTATCATTAGTGAGAAGTAGTAGTAAAAATATCGCCATTATAGGTCGTCATTAAGACCAAAAAAAGAGTCGCCCGACCCGCCGGTCCCCACATATCCTTGCATCGTCCGGCAGTCGAGATAGTTATTCTCGATGAACGGAGTCGCCACTTGGATACCGTACACCTCGGACCACTCCTTCTCTCCCTTGAACGGGAAAGCCTTGGCCTTGACCCTGCCTTGGACTGTTCTGGGTGCATTATCACCAACTGACATGGTAGTGTTGAACAGTCTGATCATGTTGTCACACGACGTGCTGTTCGCAAATGTCGGCTGGTTCGTGATGTTCTTAAATAGCCCAATGGGATAAGGGCTAAGGGTCGGTCGTGCCAGTTGCTCCATCTCCACCTCGACAAATTCCGAGTTCGAAAGGCTTGAGCCCTTGAAGTACGTCGCGCCGTTGGACAAAGCACTGTACGCATCGCAGAGGGGCGTGTACTCGGCGGGGGTAACGATGGTGCCGTACGCCCGGGAACCGTCCACCGCAATATCGTTGCTGGCACTGATGAGTTGTGCCGGTGCCCATCGAAACGAAGAATAACCATCACCCATCAAGTCTATGAATGGAAACTCAAACCCAGCACGCTGCACCTCTTGTTAGCGTCTCTTTCCTGTACCACCTTTCCGGACAAATGAACCTACCGAAAAGTCATCAATGGTGATACCATAGGTCCTGAACTGAACATCGTGGTCGTGTGCAGCCTGCATCAAAACAGGATACATTCCCTCGGGGAAGTCAGGCAGCAGAGATCGGTATGCCTTCTCAAGAATTCCATATTGCGGGGGGACCAAGCGACGGGCAAGGTCCAAAGAGATGGGAATGATTGCGAGCGTGGCATTGAGCACACCGGTTGCACTGTTTGGGAAAGACTCGGCAAGAGGGTTAGGCTGATCGTGTGATACACAGATGCCTTGTGCGGCTGCTTCTGTCGGTGCCGACATGCTGGGGCTGAAGAAAAGCGATGACAAGGCGAGGATGAAGATGGCCGATATGGGGATGACGGAGAGTTGAAAAGACATCTTTGATCGATGTTTCTGACTCGAGGTGGCCCAACGGTGTGCGAGGTTCCGAGAATATGATGCCGCCTCTGAAGGGAAGCGAGGCATGCTGAGAGGCATATCGACCGGTAGGGGGGTGGAGGGGGGACCGGGAGGTTTTAAGGGAGGGATGACAGGGACTCGAAGAGGGACCGCTAGCCACAACACCAAGCTAAAAACCAGTACTAGTTGGAATGACAGAAATGCAAAACTGGGAACATAAAGTAACAAGATAGAAGAGTAGAGAGATCAAGACAAGTTCGAGATTTTGGGATGAGGTCAGCAAAGCTTTTTGACTTGCCAGGACCCTCATACCATGAAACTTTTAATGGTATAGCGGGCGGATGGATGGCAGGCCCAGACAGGCACTGTCCGAGATGAGTGAGTCTGTAACATGGTTCACAAATTCGGGAGAGTTGAGAGGTGCAAAACGGCAGTGAGGTTTGCCGGTGATCCCTTGGACCCCCGGTGGCTTTCCCTTTGTTTCGGAATGGATTTGATGCGAGACCACATTCCCTGACACTTCCAAGGTTGAGTGGCCCAAGCTTTTCTGCGTTCCAACTGCTGTTCGGCCCCTCAGTGCCCCGGCGGTCTGCGAAAAGAACTTTCTCTTCCAGACTCGCCCCCTCGTTCCCTGTTTGCGTCAAAATTCCCAACATCCACCTTCCGGAAGAGAACGGTTTGTGAGAGTTGAGATGACATGCTACGAGGACCCAAGAGAACCGGTGCATTGGTTGGGCAATATTGAATGGTGGCAATCCCTGCCAACAGCGCGTGGAGGCGCGGATGCCCACGCTCCCGACACTGCCAACATCAATAAAGCTAAAGACAGCAAGAAAGCTGGCGGATCGCTGCACGCCATCAAGGCGTGGGCGAAGAAACGGAGGACAGCGGGTGCAAAGGATGTCACGCGCTGGTAACGGAAATAAAATAACAGATCCAACGGATGGCATCCCACCAGCCAAATGGGAGCCTAGGCCGGAAGGTGGTCTCGGTTGTAGGTCGCGTTTCGCTCCGGATGTTGATCTTTCCGGCGCACGGCGCGCGCACTCAGTCGAACTTGTCTAGACAGTCTCCTGCCAATCGGGAGTCCTTTGCTTTCCTCTCGGGAAAATCCTGCCGGTACGACGAGCGTTGTTCCGTAACACTTTCCCGTTTGTTTCCTCGGCAGCTCGGTGACATTTTTCTTGTGTTGTTTGTTCACCGCAATAATGAAGTGAAGAAGGAATGAATGAAGGTTTTGGAAGCATCCAAAAAAAAGTCCCCTGGACTGGAAAGAAAGGGATGCGGGGGTGGGGAAACCCTGAGATCCTTCTGACAAAGCCCCTCACCCTACTAAACACCGGGCGGAGCGGGGCCCGGCGGGAACTGTGCCTGTCATTCACGTCATTATTGGCGGCCCGTCAATAGATTGACAAAATGAATAACTTTTTTCTAAATACGAGATTGAATGAGTCTTCACCTGCTCTTTGTTGTTATCTTTGTTGATCAAGGATATCATGAATGAGAAATCCGAGATTCGCTAGAGGCGCCTTCATCTTGTTGATCTGTTCCAGAGGGTGTGAGGGGTTCGTTTCAAAGTTCAGCCCTTGTTCCAGTGGTGCTGCACAAGAAAGAAAAGCCCCCAACTCCTCAATAGCTGTCGTCGGTTGCTGGTTGCCGATAAACCGCCCAGCATCAATGTCAAAAATCTCGCCGGGAACTTCAAAACAAAACCCACTGTTTCGGTCCGAGCAAGGATTTATTTTTTTGGGACTTTGACAGATCGTTCCCATCCACACAATATTCTTCAGAATACATTAATTGCGGGCCTAAACATCAAAGCCAACCCTAACCCAGATAACTACACTTAGGGGTAAGACCATCTGAAGGAGTGTATATTACCACCTCTGTTCTCATGTTCAATATCTAGAAACATATATCCAAATACCCCGATAAGCTTTCTAGATATCCTTCAACCCAATTAGGCCCTATCACTTACAACACCCCCCTTAACACTCGCCAGCCCCTCCCACTGCAACTTGGCCGGCACCTTCTTGCTGATAACCGGCACCCAAATAGTATCATACAACCCCGGCCCGCCATCAGCCGCCTTGCTCCCAGGTTCCAGACTACCATACTGCCTCTGATCAGTGCAGCAGGGGCTGTTTGGTCCCCAAAACGGCCCAGCAGCCCACGCGGTCCACCCGATGTACTCCTCATTGTTCGCCATGTAGTCCAACATCCCATTCAGCATCGTCACACACTCGGTCGTGTTCGACCCGCCAAACTCCGTAATGAACGCCTTGAGCTTGTGTTCCTTCAGCCAGGCAGTCACTCCCGCCAAGTTGGTAGCGGGATCCTGCGTGCATGCCAGGTGCCCACCGCTGAAATCCTCGTCGAGATACTCGTGAATGTCAACAGCGAGGTTATTCTCCGGGTCGACGAGCTTATGGATCCAGTTGCTGTTGGCTTCTGACCCGCCCTTGGTCCAGTAGTGCCCGCCAGACCAGGCGTTGCCGGGCGTGATGATGAGGTTCTTGGCTCCCGTGGCGCGGATGGCCGTGATGGCTGTCTGGAGGTTATCGAGTAGGAGGGCGCTGGCCATGTCGTGCGGCTCGTTCATGAGGCCGAAGATCACTTTCTCGTTGTCGGCGAAGCGCTTGGCTAGCTCGCCCCAGAAGGCGCCGAACTGGGCCGTCGTGGCTGCTGTTGGGTCTGAGGTGTTGCCGATTACGCTGCCGGAGAAGGGCTGAGAGGAAGGGTTGTTGTAGCGCATGTAGTTGTGTGGGTCGAGGATGGCGTCTGGGGCACAGCTCGATCAGACAACAGGTTTTTGTGTGGGGAAGGGGAGAAAGGCACTTACAAGCCCCCTTAGTCTTGGTAATATAGTCGATGGACTCCTTGAAGTGGTCAAAGTGTGTCTCATTGAATTTGGCGCCGAGGCCATATGAGAGAGGGCACATGCGCTCAAGGAGGAAGGCAACACGGTGGAGGTTGACTTTGTGCTGGTCGGTCATGATGTCAACACCGCTGTTGGAGATGAAGGCATAGTCGACGCCAAACCGGCCTGGGAGACCAGTTCCGACCTGGGCAGTTGGACTCCATGCCCCGAACTCGCCGCTGGATTGTGCTACGCCGGCATAGTAAATGGTTGCGGAAACACCGGGAAGAAGCGCAGCATATGCCGCTGCACTGGATGCTGAAAACTTCATTTTTGACAGAGCGACTTTGACGAGAGGGTTGAAAACGCCCACACTGAGTGCAGCTTCCACATGATTTACTCACATGGGCAGCAGAGGTGCCTGCTTTATACAACTCGAATCCCAATCCACAGGTAGATATGCTTCTCAATTTATTTCAAGGAAGCTTGTTCCGGCGACCGAGCCGTCCCCAATACTGGGAAAGTAGATCGATACCCGATCTGTGGTCTGATCCCTTGCAGATTTGCCATTGGATCATATCGAGAGCAATGGAGCGCCCGACGGAACCGACATTCATCTTTGGACTTGACCAGTGAAGATGATGTTTGCCTCGGCGAAATATGCGATGCGCACGTTGGAGGGCGGAGGAGGGACTTCCGCCAAGTGCACTAGTCTATTTGGTGGTTCGGGGTCGCTTGTTCCCGCTCGCGTACGGATGGAAGCCGGCAATTCAGGGGTAAAAAGTACGGAATAATGTATACGTGCTTCCTTTGACTGACGACACTGGCATTGGTGCAAACACTTTGTTTCGTGAAATGCGTGATTGAAAACTGAGTATTTTTTAAAGAGAAAGATTCGCATTTATCTACATAAATATCGATGTCATACCTGATGTTTCAGATTAGTGTTGTCTTGTCCCTCTCTGCTGTTGAAATAATTGAAAGGCACCCTTCAAGGACCTGCTCGATTTGCATCTGGCGCTGCCTCGCTCCAAACAGGTCCACCTGGAGCAACATACTTGGTCTGGCCTTGCTGAATCTTCCAGAGAGCAGCGAGAATCTTGGACCAGTTACATGTAGTTAGCCACGATACCATTCCATTTAGGATATCTGTAAAGAAACTTACACCTGGATCCTCCGGCTTATAGGCGCCCGGGAAAGCAACACCCTGAGGGAGCTGAGTGGTTCCACCCTGAGTGACACGAATCTGGGTACAGCTTGGATAGAATTGTGCTCCCAGCCTCTTCTCGGCCACATGTAAGCCGAGAATTTCATGTCGTAGCAAGTATTCTCCAGGTGCGAGCTTGGGTGGAATGACCGCTGACCACTTGGCACCCTGCTCTCGAAGAAGGTCTGAAGCCCACGGGGGGTTGCCTTGAGGATTGTAGGATAGTTGCTCGATCTTTACCCAGACGTTGCCAGTGTCTCCTTTGAAGGTTTTACAATTGTCATTCGTGCAGCGCGCAAGATATCTTGTGAGAGGAAGTTGAGTAAGCTGTTAACTAACAAAAATGGGCTCGGATAGCTAAGTAGGTAGCGGAAGACTTACGTGAAGACTGGCCCACTGTGAGATGATCCCCATTGGTCCCAGTTGAATGTACTACAGCAGGAGTATTAGACCTTGCTATATGCTGGTGGACTGAGAACAGGAAGACCACATATGTCACTTACACCTTGTCTCCAGCTTTGAGCTCAATAACGCCATCAGCAGGAACATTACCTCCTGCACCACACGTAATATCCTTTGTAGTAAAATCGGGCACGGGTCCGTTATTGGTGAGCTTTCGAGCGTATCGAACCGGAGGAGGGTTGACATAGTTATCCTGACCGACCTGCCAAGCGAGGTAATTTTTGCCATTGACAGTGATACTTTTCAGAAACCCATGTCCGGATACCAAGCTGGTCAAGCCAAGAAGCAAGGCAACCAAAGAGAGAGGTGTCATCGTGTCGAATATCGGTTTTGGCGAATGGTGATTCTTGGGGAGACGTTCTATGAGGATTCAAAAGACATTTACGTTGCCTCTAGGGGTGGTGACCTGAGTGACGAAGTACTTATATGAATTTTCGTCTGTCCAAGATGCGTTGTTTGGTGAATATTTTGTTCCACCATTGGCGTAAAGGGGGAATTGTTAATTCGACAAGTTATTCCACCGTTGTTGATGATTGGCTGCCCATCTGCCCAGCCTTCCCAACGGGGTAGCTTCTCCCGCGCATGTCAATACCGCGTTAATCACACATATCTGAATGACATGGCAGTAGCCTCCTGATGACCTACGTGATGGGGAGCATTTAGGTAAGAATCCTTACATATGTGAATAGGGCCGTGACCCGGAAACGACTCGAAGTTGTGGCATTCAGATGACAATATTAGCCCTGTGCAGGCGAGTCAAAAAAGAAATTTGCTGATTAAAGGAAACCGACACAATCCACCACTCCAAGCTAAATGGCCGAGTAACAGTTCAGATTGGTGGACTTGTGTGCTGCTCCTCAGGAGGTCTGTGATTGAGTGGAAATGGCTTCGTTTCGGGGAACATCACTGCAACAGTGAGGTCGCTCTCTGGATGCAGGCAATTGTCATTCAGCAGAGACAGAGGAAGGCGAATGAAACGGACACAGAATTGGTCGAATACGTTATGTTGTGCAACGAGATGATGAAAACACCCACTCTCGTTGAACCATAACCAAGACAAAAAGGCGCCTTTTTACCCAGTAAATCCACCCTCTCAGTGCTTGCTTCTGGAAGAAGGGACTTGGGATGCCAAGAGTGCACGTTGTGATGGGGGAAAGCTCCACAGTTGACATGCCGTGCACGCCAGTGGAGTGGAGAAAGTCAGTGGAGAAGGTCTGTCTCCACCTGCACGCCCCACCCCCGCACTTTCCCGCTGGAGAACCAAAAGGGAGCCCATGTAGGGTGGCAGGTGCTCACGGCTTCTTCAATTCTTGTCTTGGCGGCATCATTTGAGGAAGGAAACTCAAAGAAAGGATTTAAACCGCACGCGACCTCGTCTTCCGTCGGCCCACATTCTTCACCCGACCCCCTTCCTCAATTCATCTGCTTGGATATCCGGGTATTTTGGAAGGCGAGACGGGGTAGTTGGCTTGGATGGGACATCGGCTGGGCCATCCCCTCATGGGAAAAGGCGGGGTAGCAGCACAGCCATGCTGAGATCACTGAGAGCAGGAATCTTCCATTCACCCCTCCCTCCACATCCATATCATCTCTGCCAGCCCCGACTTCTTGGAAAACCGTCCTGTCTAAAGAATACCGGTCAATTTGATTGCCTCGACGTCCCGACCGATGTAGTGCAGATGGGAGGACAAGACGGAGGACAGACAGACTGAGACACCTGTCCGCAAGCTTCCATTGTTTTCAACGAGCTCGCGTCCCACCAACACGTATCCATAGCCCACGATCCCTTTATTGTCGTTGCAAATCCCGCCGACCTCGCTACACCTGCCTTTTCTTTCTTACTTTCGTCACTTCCCGTCCTCGATAGGTGTCAAATTGGGTTTTTGGGTGATCAAATGAACCAATCCCTTCTGGCTTGCGTCAACAGCGCAAGCGCTCGCCAGCATCCATAATGTCGAGGGCTTTGCTCCAGCCAGCACTGGCTTATAATGCACCGTGCGTTCCTCGGCCCGTTGAACGCGTTTTCCGGCCGGCCGTTGTGGCTTTGGGTCCCATTCTGAGTGAGCTACATAGTCCCCGCGAGCGCCAGCGTTGGCCGTTGGACCAGCGAAGAAAATCTGACGGAAACCTAATTGAACTACAGACTTTGCCTCAGCCAGAGGAGGTACTACAGCCGTCTCCCAACGAGCATGGCACAACACCGTTCGCGGTGAACGGCCGAGCCCGCCCACCCTGAGTCTTGCTCCTGCAAAGATCCAAGCCCTCAAACTGGCCCGCCATGCCTCGGTCCTGTCAGCGATTCCATCTAAGCAACCTGTCAAGGGAGCTCTGCCTGTGGCGTCATACTCAACCGACTCAACCACTATTCTGCCACCTACAACCCCCTATTCCAAGCTTAAAGTGGGAGCTCCGCGGGAAACGTACCCCAATGAACGTCGTGTGGCTTTGACCCCACAGAACGTGGCACTCCTACTCAAGAAAGGCTTTTCCGAGGTCCTTGTCGAGAAAGGTGCAGGTGCTGAGGCCGACTTCCTCGATAGCGCCTACGCCTCAGCTGGTGCCACCTTGGTTGACGATGCTTCTGCTGTTTGGAAAGGCGCTGATGTCATCCTCAAGGTGAGAGGCCCCAGCGCCGCAGAGGTGGACAAGGCAAAGGAGGGCCAAACCATCATTAGCTTTCTACAGCCGGCTCAAAATAAGGATCTCGTGGAGAAGCTTGCTTCCAGAAAAGTCACAAGCTTCGCCATGGATCTCATTCCGCGAATTTCTCGAGCCCAGGTCTTCGATGCCTTGAGTTCAATGGCCAACATTGCTGGTTACAAGGCTGTCCTGGAAGCCTCCAACAATTTTGGCCGTTTTCTGACTGGTCAGGTTACGGCGGCCGGCAAAATCCCCCCTTGCAAGGTTCTTGTCATTGGCGCCGGAGTTGCTGGTTTAAGTGCAATTGCGACTGCGAGGAGACTCGGCGCGATTGTGCGTGGTTTCGACACTCGCCCTGCTGCTCGAGAGCAGGTGCAATCTCTTGGTGCTGAGTTCATCGAAGTTGATATCCACGAAGATGGTTCTGGTGCCGGAGGTTACGCCAAGGAGATGTCCAAGGAGTTTATCGAAGCCGAAATGACACTATTCACGGAGCAAGCCCGCGAGGTGGACATTATCATCACGACCGCTCTCATCCCTGGGAGGCCTGCGCCCAAGCTCATCACCAAGTCTATGATCGAAATCATGAAACCTGGCTCCGTAGTGGTTGATCTTGCAGCCGAAGCGGGAGGAAACTGCGAAAAGACCGTCCCTGGCCAGCTGATCACGTACAAAGACGTCAAGATAATTGGTTACACCGACTTCCCCTCTAGGCTTCCTACGCAATCGTCAACGCTGTACTCGAACAACATCACCAAATTTCTGTTGTCAATGGCACCCAAGGAAAAGGAATACGGTATTGATCTGACGGATGAGGTTGTTCGTGGCGCAATCGTGACCAACAAGGGAGACATTCTTCCTCCTGCTCCCCGGCCAGCGCCTCCTCCAGCTCCTGCAGCAGCTCCATCAGCCGCCAAGGAAGCCGAGGTAGTAGCATTGACGCCCTTCCAAAAGACCTCCCGTCAAGTTGCTTTGGTCACTGGCGGCATGGGATCGGCTCTGGCTCTCGGCAAGTTCACGAGCCCCATGCTCATGGGCAACGTGTTTACCTTTGCTTTGGCATCCCTCATTGGATATCGTGTGGTTTGGAACGTCGCGCCCGCCCTGCATTCACCCCTCATGAGTGTAACGAACGCTATCTCCGGTATGGTTGGAATTGGTGGCCTGTTTATCCTCGGTGGGGGGTTCTTCCCGGAAACTATTCCCCAGTGGCTTGGTGCGGCCTCGGTCCTCCTCGCGTTTGTCAACGTGGGCGGTGGGTTCGTGATCACCAAGCGCATGCTTGATATGTTCCGACGCCCAACCGACCCTCCAGAGTATCCATGGCTTTACTCCATCCCTGGTTTGGTATTTGGTGGTGGTTTCCTTGCTGCAGCCTCAACTGGCGCTGCGGGCTTGGTTCAAGCGGGCTATCTTGTCAGCTCCGTCCTTTGCATTACCTCCATTTCTGGACTGGCCTCACAAGCTACAGCGCGGATGGGAAATATGTTTGGAATGTTGGGAGTGGGATCTGGTGTCCTCGCCTCCTTGTTGGCAGTCGGCTTCCCTGTTGCAGTTCTCGCCCAGTTTGGTGGTCTTGCCGGCATTGGCGGACTGCTAGGAATGCTCATCGGCAAGCGGATTACCCCAACTGACCTTCCTCAGACTGTTGCCGCTCTGCACTCTGTTGTCGGTCTCGCTGCTGTCTTGACCAGCATTGGCAGCGTCCTCGCTGACATAGCGCATGTGTCGACTCTTCACCTTGTGACAGCCTACCTCGGTGTCCTGATTGGCGGTATCACTTTCACTGGTTCCATCGTGGCATTCTTGAAGCTTGCCGGAAAGATGTCATCGAAACCGCTTGTGCTTCGCGGACGTCATGCCCTCAATGGTGGTCTTTTAGCAACAAACGTTGCAACAATGGGCGCATTCATCACGATGGCTCCGGGATCGCCGCTTATTGCTGCTGGCGCCCTGGCTGCCAATGCCGTACTATCGTTCATCAAGGGCTACACCACCACCGCAGCGATTGGCGGCGCAGATATGCCAGTTGTTATCACAGTCCTCAACGCTTATAGTGGTTTCGCACTGGTAGCTGAAGGGTTCATGCTGGACAACCCACTCCTCACGACGGTCGGCGCGCTTATCGGAGTCTCTGGTTCCATTCTGTCATACGTCATGTGTGTGGCCATGAATCGCTCTCTTGTCAATGTGCTCTTCGGAGGCATTACGGCTCCTACGACATCGGACTACAAGATTGAGGGAAACATCACACAGACAAATGTTGAAGAGACTGCAGATGCTCTGACAAACGCAGAGAGCGTCATCATTGTGGTCGGCTACGGCATGGCGGTGGCCAAGGCGCAGTATGCTATATCTGACATCACACAAATGCTGCGCTCCAAGGGAATCAATGTCCGATTTGCCATCCATCCCGTCGCGGGCCGCATGCCGGGTCAGTGCAACGTGCTCCTTGCGGAAGCAAGTGTGCCCTACGATATCGTGCTGGAGATGGATGAGATCAATGAGGATTTTGGAGAGACGGACGTGACTCTCGTGATTGGCGCCAACGACACGGTGAACCCTATTGCTCTGGAGCCTGGTAGCCCGATTGCGGGTATGCCAGTTTTGCATGCTTGGAAGAGTAAGCATGTTGTGGTAATGAAGCGTGGCCTCGCAAGCGGTTATGGTAAGATCCCCCTCTCCTTGTCAATCTTCAGCCTGGTGGCTAATGATTATACCTGTGTAGCCGACGTCCCGAATCCGATGTTCTACATGCCTGGAACCAGGATGTTATTTGGTGATGCTCGTGTTACGACTGAAGGTGAGCTCCATTTATCCCTTCTCTGCCTTGTGCCCCTTATTTTCCGTATCTCAACTAACAAACTGCTTATAGCCATCAAATCTGCCATTGAAGCTCGTCTCAAGAATTAGACATGGATTTGTGAAAAGAAAAATCAGGACCACTGCCGTATATACACACTCTATCTTTCTCTCATGAGTTTTTGTTTGATATTGCGGTAGAGCAAGACTGTGCGCCTGTATAGCATGCATTGCATTACACAAGAATGTTGTTTTACTTTCTAGAAGGTGGCTGTTGGTGAAGATGTTTTGACGGGTTGCCTACATTGTTTTGGAATTTTTTCCTGCTCTATTTTGCTGTTAGTTTTATTTTTATTTATTTCTGGCTCGCTTAGTGTTCCTTTGCACCTTAGCCAGTTATACCTATAGGGGTCGTGAAAATTATCTTAGGGGAAGCGGGAAGTTGAAGAACAATTATACTTGCATTTTTTTGTCGAACTATTTTTTGCCGGCCTTTTTGCCCAGTGTAGAATAAAACTCCTCCTAAAATGAACGGAACGATGAACGTTTCTCTAACGGTGCCCGAAAGCCATGCAAAGCGATCCCGGAGCCGGTTCACTCCGAGATTATTGTATATGTGGGAGGTGCGGCATATCTGGTGTGGTGTGGTGTGGTGTGCTGTGTGTGCCATTTACTTGTTTCTTGGAGAAGAATGACTTATCAGCGCAATATGGTTTGCTGGTTCGCACACCACACCCATCTATCCATCCATCCATCCATCACGTTATATATCCCACGTATGTTTGGCGTCATGGGATCAACGGAGTTTTGTCACACTTTGCTCTTCTAATTGTGAGCATGCTGATTTCTTATCGGTGTTAATTAGTAGCTGGTTGGAATTTGGGTTGTTACTGAGCCGAAACTTCCGGCACGAACAGAGTAGCAAATAAAGAGGGCTTTTTTCATGCAGAAAACAGCTCATTTTATTCTCATTTCTCTCCCCCCCCCACACACACACACAAGCCAGATATGTACATCATGTTACCCCTCTTTTTGTCTGCCTGTAATGGCTCATCTAGGGGCAGCAAATGGCTTCCAGGCCTCGATCTTGGGCTTGGTTCTTTTTTTTTGTTCAGGTTTGTCAGTATATCTTTCCTTACGCAAGCCAAAAGGATTAAAACCCACGTGTTATAAGTCTTAAAAGCGGCCCTGGAAAAGGTGCGGTTGGGAACGTGATCCTTGGCGGCCCAGGGACGGTTTCCGGTCTCCTGGGTGATGGGGTCCTTGTTGGGAGGGGTGTCGATTGCGTACGAGATCCAGTAGTGCCAGAGTGGCTCGATGTGGGCGGCGTCAAAGTCGTGCTTGGCGTAGTCGACCCATCTTGTGCGGACTGTTTTGACATTGTCAATATGGGCATGGCCTTATCCCCCCCGGAAAGAATGGTATAGCGTACGGGGCAGCTCGTCGACGTTGTTCTCGTAGAACTTGTTTCCAAACTTGTCTACGCCGACTAGGGTGCCGGCCTTGGTGTCACCTGTTTTATCGTCGTTAGTCTGGGAAGGGCGCTGGTTCGGGTTGTTGCGAGAGCATACCGATGTACTGTTTGTCGAATGGCGGAGAGGTTAGTTATGGAGCGCGATGGGCGGGAGAGAGCCGGGAGGGGTGAACGCACGTTGAGTTGATGCCAGTAATCCTATCGTCGCCACTCGGGCGCATTGGTTAGCTTTTGGGTACTTGGGTATAGTGAGATTTGCGGCGTGCAAACCTTCAGGCCAATCTTGCGGATATTGCGCAGTGTCCTCGAAAGGGTCGACATGGTGGCTGGCGGTGGTTGGTCAATTGACCTTGATTATGGATGGTTTCTCGATTCCGACGAGGATTCCCAAGAGCTTCAATTGCGGGAGTTGGAGCTGCCAGAGCGAACTGACGCAGCTGACGGAGTTATCCGGACCAATGGGACGCCTTTTGCCAAGAATTGGGTTCACTGAACAAGGATCTTTTGGCGGGATGATGACGGGCGCAAGGACCGAGCTTCTTCCAGAATTCCAGATTCAGATTGAAGCTTCTTGATTTTCTCACGGCACTACTTTCCCCTAAATCTTTCTAATTTCGGTTGTGGCTATGCTGGCCAGAGGCTCCCTTCGATCCTTTCAGTCCAGGGTCGCAGTCTCCCGGCCCTGTGCACGATTTGCGAAACCCCAATGCCGACGGTTCTCAATGCCCGCGAATGGAGCCAACGCCGGTGCTGGAGCTCCCAGCGCATCCAGCACCTCAATGCTTGTTCCCTTCGTCTCTGAGCTTGACAGGATAGCGCCCTCCTTCAAGATCAATGGATCACAAATAAAAGTGCTCCAATCGCCTACCGAATTTTACGAAACCCTCAAAGAAAAGATTCGCAAGGCCGAACGGCGCATCTTCCTCTCGACACTCTACATCGGCAAGTCTGAAAAAGAGCTGATTGCCACTCTCCAAGAAGCCCTTCGAGCAAAACCAAACCTCAAAGTCAGCATCTTGACCGACGCACTCCGAGGAACCCGCGAAGCCCCCGATCCATCATGCGCATCACTACTCGTCCCGTTGGTCACCGAGTTTGGCCCTGATCGTGTCGAGATCCGCATGTACCATACACCCAACTTGACAGGGTTGCGGAAGAAGCATATCCCAAAAAGGATCAACGAAGGATGGGGATTGCAACACATGAAGCTCTACGGAGCAGACGACGAGATCCTCATGACGGGCGCCAACTTGTCCAATGACTATTTTACCGATAGACAAGACCGATACCACCTATTTTCCTCCAAGGATGTGACAGAGTACTTTTCCAACATTCACGATTCCGTCTCGTCCCTGAGCTTCCTGATTCAGCCATCCAAGTCTCTATCCGGATTCGACATGACCTGGCCTGAGACCAATGCCGCACCCTCGCCTCTCGAGAACCCAAAACAGTTTGTTAGGGAGTCGACGGGGCTGTTATCAGGGTTAATATCACCCAGGACTGCACCTCTCACGGCGCTTGACGAAACGCCCGCTGAAAAGCGGGACACTTCCGTCTACATGTTGGCACAGTTCTCCCAACTGCTGGCTCCTGACACCTCTACCGAACTTCCAGCCATTATACATATCCTCAAGACGCTCGCGGCGCCGGAATACGCAAAATCGTCATGGACTTTTACCGCGGGCTACTTCAACCCTGCGCCGTCACTAACCAAGCTTTTGCTGGGTACTGCGTCGCACGGTAACACTGTTATTACCGCTTCACCGTATGCGAACGGCTTCTACAAATCGCGCGGTGTCTCGGGACTTTTGCCAGATGCTTACACACTTCTTGCACGACGCTTCATGCGCGCTGTTCAACAACATAAACTAGATCAGTCCATAACACTCAGGGAGTGGAGGAAAGGAACAGTTGGAGAGCCTGGGGCCTGGACATACCACGCCAAGGGCTTGTGGGTCACCTTACCAGACAGCAAGGATCCTTCTATCAGTCTTATCGGCAGCTCCAACTACACGAAGCGGAGTTATTCTCTCGACTTGGAAGCAAATGCTCTCATAGTAACAGAGAATGAGGGTCTCAAGAAGAGGCTTGGAGAGGAGCAGCGTTGGTTGCAAGAACATACTAAAGTCACTACCATGGAAGACTTTGCCAAGCCTGAGCGTCGCGTGGGTATCAAGGTGCGGCTTGCCATGATGATTGTTAAGCTTGTTGGAGGGGCATTGTAAAAGGGAGTCGTACAAAGTAGTCCGCAGATTACTCTTTGCTATCGTGGTGGAAGCCTTTGGCAGCGCTGATGGCATAGCAAGTGACGACCGATATTGTATGAAAGGTGTAAGAGTTGTGTAAGAGTATATAGACCTTATACCCAAAGTCTTGGAGTCTGATCGACAGGCAAGTGTTATCATCAAGAAGAATATCTCATCTTATCCATCTAATTGCAATTATCCTGCCGTGGTCGATAGTATCAAGTTCTCGTCCGGGGTTGCAATCAGCATGCCGGATCGAGTCATTCTGCCAGGAATCTCCTGAGCTCTCCTCTTGTATATGAATCTTTTACCATTGACGTATTCATGCAGTTCTGGCATAGAACCTCTGGATGATATCGCATCATGTTGATCTCATCGAGGGATGCTTTCTCTCCCTCCCCTGTTTTTGGGTGTTTCTTCTTCTTCAAGTCTTTAGACTTTATTCGAGATTATTATGGATGGAAAGCTGCTGAAGGATACTCAAATTTAGTCCCATATACCAACCAGTGTTTAAAAAAATCGGCCCATTCTTCAAAAGGGTTTTCAGTCTTCATCGGCAGCGTAGTAGTACTTCTACCTCCTAGTACTACTACATACCGGACGATTGGACTGCTCAGAATTCTGCTATGTCCTTCTTCACTTCTGCGGGTCCTTCAAAGATTAGGTAGACATGTGTCTACGGAGTAGGAACGTCGTCGTTACAGTCTGGTTTATTAAGTCGATTAAAAAGATAGCTCCTCCATTTGAAATAGTAAACAATTCAGAGCAAATTACTAACCCCTAAACACGTGGCCTCATCTAACGGGAGCCTTGCCTCTTTCCTCTTGCTCCTTCACGGTTCCCTCGCCTTGATCTTGACATTGACATCACTAGCCTTATTGAACCCGGAATTTGTCACGGTCCACTCCTTGTTGGGATCCGCAAGCTCAAAATCAAAGGAGCGGATCAACTCAGGGACGAGTTTGTAAATCTCGGAGAGCGCAATCTGTTTAATTATACCAATTAGAATTACCCTTCCAAAATTTAAAATGAATTTGACGAAAAAAGGAAAAGAACTCACATTCTTTCCCATACAGATACGAGGACCGTCACCAAACTGTAGTAAAAACATCAACAATATTATTAGCAGATTTTCCATCGCTGACAAAATCTCTTGAGTGGAGGAGGAGGACGGGAGGCTCGACTTACACCAATAATATGTTTCTCCTTATTCGCCGCGTCGCTCTCCAACCACCTCTCAGGCCGGAACTGATCCGCGTCCTCTCCAAAGACCCCCTTGTCGTGCTGAACAAGGAAGGGGCTGATGGCGACCCTGTAACCACCAGGAAACCACTGACCTGCTATCGTCGCGCCTCCGGGTGGGACGTGGCGAGGTAAAGCCAGCCCGACGCTGGTATGGATCCTCATGCCTTCCTTGCAGACAGCATCAAGGTACCGAAGTTTCGCGGCCTCCTGGTACCTGATGAATGGTCTGCTGAGCTCCCCGGCCTCGGTGGCGCTGTCTATCTCTTCCCTTAGTTTGCGGTAAGCCTCTGGTGTCTTCATTAGATGATAAAAGATGGAAGTGAGCGCGATGGCTGTTGTGTCGGATCCGGCGCCACTAAAAAAAAAAAAAAATGATCATCAGTAACACCACTTCCCAAGTAACAAGTTGTGTGTGTGTGTGTGTGTGTGTAAAAAGTTGGTAACAAACATGGCAGCATAAATCTCTCCCTTGATCTCTAACCTCCCAAAGTAATCCTCGTCCCCGTGGTTCTCCATCACCCAAAAGAACATATTCAGTAGATCGTCCTTCTGTAGCACCCCGCCGTCGTCGTCAATCTCCTTTTGCCGGCCGGCGACGCACTCCTCGCAGACCTTCTCAATCATCCCGATGGCTTTGGCCCCCTGCAAGATCGAGGGGTTCAAAATCCCCACAAACATCAGGAGCGGTCTCACCCAGGGTTCAATAACGGCCGAAATGGTGAGGAAAGGGATGAGCAGATCGATGGCTTCTATCCAGCCCCTGTAGTCTTCTTTCTTGTCTAAGAAACCAAAGGGCCGGCTCAAGAAGAGCTCCCCGATTACGTCAAAGGTGTACCATCTGAACCAGACTGACAGGTCGATTGCTTTGTCCGTGGCGGCCTGTTCGCGGAGCCGCTCGAGGATGATGGACGTGCAGGTGTCGATGCCTTGTTCGAAGCGGGCGATGCTGGTCATTGAGTAGATGTTGTTGACTAGTTTGCGGCGCTGGGCGTGTTCGACAGGGTCTGTTGCTACGAAGTGCTCTGGATGTCTTGCTGCAAAAAAAAAAAAAAAAAAGTTAAGTTTGGTGTTTTGAAAGGTTTGAATTACCTTCTTTGGTAAGAAACCTACCCCATGGTGCGTGAGTGGCAGTGTAGAAGTTTGTCTGTTTATTTTTATGAGCGACCATTGCTCTGCAGTTCGGAATGCTTCATATTCGGAAGAGAATGGAAGCTTTTACCTTTGTGAAAGAAGTGCCTGCCCCGTAAATCTGCTTGATGGCAGCGGGATCCAAGATTTCTACCTCATCAGGAGCAATCCGGACAATTGGTCCTGTTTTCAGGTGTATCAGCACTGCCCCATCTCCCGCTCTTCCGGTTACTCTCTTACCATATTTATCGTGCCATTTCTTGATTGAAATATAGCTTGTTCCCTTAGCCACCTCTTTTGCTATCCAGAGTCTAGATATGGAGGCCAAAAAGGGACCCGGGTACTTGGAGTAAGGATGGAACCATCTGGCGTAGATGATCCATGAGACATAGTACAGGGCGAAGCCTGCAAACAGCAAACCTAGGATTGCCATGATTGATTCCCTGGAGACATCAAGGTACGAGACAAGTCGTCACGAGGGGTTATAAGCATCTGTTGCTACCGTTGGTTCACAGATATATATGTACACACCCAATATTTTTCATCCAGGCTGCCCTCTTGGATGCAACCCACACTTACACACTGTGTCTAGCGTAGCATATCTTCAGTGTCGAGTGTCATAACGAGGAAGGGAAAGAGGAGTGGGGTTACCGATCTTGAATGTCTTGTGTAACCTGTTGGTCGATAGCTCGATGCAGATTCGGAAGGTTGGCCCGGCATTTTCCATCAGCAGAGCAACCATAAAGATTTTGGCAAAAATTCTTGGCTTCACTCTCGTCCCAGCAGGCTGGATAAAAGTCCGAACTGCGGCAGACGACGCTATGCTTGATAGAGGCTCGGCTGTCCGAAGGATCATCAAGTCCAGTCCCATCTGACAGATCTTCAGCAAAACGTGTGGAACACCAATGGGTGCTGAACACAAGGGACTCGCTTAACCCGAAGCTGGCTGTGCGACCTTGCAGGAGCACCATGCACTCGGCTTGTGATTCCCCGAAGGTGGGTGACACCCGAGTACATAAACCCCGCAGGATCTAATCGACGTGCCGTGCTGTACGACATGCCATCGCTGCCTAGAAGTGAACATGAGGAGGCCCATAGTTGCCTATGTAGGAGCAGACGGTTGTTAAATAGATCAAGATATGAAAAGAAACCCAGATCAGACAAAATCTTCAACAAAAAAAAGTAGACAGGAATTTTTACAATGGCGTTCCTCAATCCCGAGCCCCAAACCTTCACAGGAGGCTGCATGTGCTCTTCAATCCGCTACACCATTTCGGTCCCCGCTCTCCCATCCCGCTCTCTCATCCCCAGGGCGCTCCCAACCCCATTGGATAGTCAAGGAACCAACAAAGTTGACACTCGCTTCCCTCTCGTCTTCATCGACCATTGCCAAGATTGTAGGCGGGCGTGTGGCGCACTACTGCAATGCTGGTTTATCTGCCCCCTGTCCTGGGTAAAGTTCGAACTCCGGCCCCAAGACGGCACACAAGAACCGCAGTCCTATCCAGCCAGCGAGATCGTAGCCAAGCCCATCAAAAGCATCACAGACACGACGCACCTCGGATACTACAACTCGTCGCCAAAAGGCCATCGCTGTTTCTGTAAACGTTGCGGGACTCCCTTTTCATGGTTTTCTACCCAGGAAAAACCGCCAGGTTGGGAGCGGGAGGATACAGTCGACATTGCGGTTGGTAGCTTTGATCAAGAGAGTCTCAACAGAGTGAGGCCCGACAGGCAGGGTTGGTGGGAACACGGGACGGAATGGATCAAGAATCTCGTTTCGAAAGGTGATGATGTCCTGATTCGACATCCAGATGGGCGGCTTTCTCAAGAAGTCGGGCGCCGCTAGTGAGATGTGGGATTCTTAAAGGCCATTGGTGGGTTTTTACCCGGACTGAGACAGTGGCTTGAGGGTCGATCTTAGCTCTCGAGTCTCGAGGGCGGGGAAGGATGGCGTCGAGGAAGGTGACTTGGTATCTGTTGTTAGTGTGTCATACCGCTTTCACAACAGGATGTTGAGGCATTGACGGCTAGAAAACGCCAAGTAGAAATTGTTGTGAGTCTAGATAGGAAAACAAGTAACGGCGTGTCTTTTGTGTAAGTCCGACAAAACAAAATACAAACAGGAAACAAAATGATCTTTCTGCCGCCCATTGCTGTGATGAAACCGGAAACCGCAGATCCCAATAGGTAAATACAAAAATAATATACATGGAAGAAAGAAGAGAGCCGTTGCCACAATTTTTTTTGGTAATGGTTCCCGGGTTGCAGTCTTTTGGACCAACCGAATAATATATAAGCTCCGACAAAAAAAAAATAAAGTTAATACATCAGCGCTTTAATGCGATCCCATAACCTCAAAGATACTGCTCATGCTAGGCTTCGGCTTGAGCCCGCCGGATGCGCCGAAAGAAACATTACGTGTCCGTGTTGGTGACGGTTCGAGAAAGTCGAGACCTGGGCAGTCGGGCTCCAGGTCGTCGAATGAGAAGAGAGAATGAGAGAATCCTGTACCGGTTGGCGGTGTGATGGGGGAGGAATCGGCAGTGGTGACATTCGAGGATGACGTGCCATTGAAGAATGCCATCAGCAACCCCCGCAGTTCCTCCGTGGCCGTGGGTGAGAGCAGCATCGGACGGCTGATTCTCCTGTAGGAGCGGGCCCGGCTTTCGGCAGTGGACCCGGAAGCCGACTTGGGGCGGTCGGTGGAATCAGGAAGTGAGAGTGTAAGCGAAATGGGCTCGGCAAAAGAGAGACTCAGCGAGGGAGGCTCCGGCTGAGACGGAGGTGTGCTCGGTGCATCAAAGTTTGGAGAGAAGGAAGGAGAACTGGAAGGGAAGAGGTCGGGAAGAGAGTCAAGGCTCGCCGATTGCGATGGTTTCATCAAGGAGGGTCGTCGCAACGGTGCGGGTGCAGCCGAGAGTCTCTTGCTGTGTCGTCGCTCCAATTCGGCCTGCAAGGTCCTTACTGGCGACGAGGATCGCTCGCTGCTCTTTTTCTTTGGCTTGGAAGGGCCGGTTTCGAACAATGCAATTGCCTGCGACACGGGCACATTGCTCGTGGTTGTGTGGTTTAGATCGTCAAGAAGGAGCGATATTTGGGTGTCTTCAAGGTCCGCCAGCAGTTCGAAGACGCGGTCGATCGAGGAGCGCTTTCGTTGGTGCGTTTTCGCCGACATTTTTGCGATTATTTGTTGTGTTTTAATGAGTGTCAAAGGTCGGTTTTTTTGGTCGAAAGATTGGAATTGGTGATTCACCAGCACTTGCTCTCAAAGAGCACCATCAGGCAAGACTCAATGGCCAGTTGTTGTTGAGAAAATGGTTGATGGATGGGATGATTGGAAAGTCGACAAAATGACGAGAATCCCCAGCCCGAAATTGGGGCACGCACGGGACACTCCAATTCTGGAATCCGGTCCGTTCCCCAACGCCTGCGGTGCATCTGCAGTGGGGCCCTCCACTAATTGGAAAGAGGGGCATTTGCTGATTTGACGAATTTGACAGCCAAAAGAGCGCTAGTGTCACAAAGGTTTCCAGGCCCCTGGCCCTGGGGTGCGGGGATGCTGGAATCCCCTGACGTCCTGGTCCTGTGCCTGAGAGGCGGGAGAAACGGGAGACACGGGAGGATGGGACCACAAAAGAATTGCATCCAGGTTCTTGGGATTCTCCTGCAACCTCGAAACTTTTCGCAGGTTGTTCGACAACAAACGCCAAATCTGCAAACAAATTCCAAACTCGAAACTCGAAAATGTCTCGGGTATTCTGTACTTGGTTGCGCACGAACCCGCATGGGGGTTTGCAGAGCAGACAAAAAAAGCAACACAAATCCCCTAAAGGTCGTCGGGCTTGTTGATCGAGATTGCCATCAATTTCCGTCTCAAATGAAGCCGATGACTTTTCTCGTGCTCAGCTCGATTGCGGTGAATCGCCATGTTGCAGCATGCAGATTGCAGATGAACGGTCAATTGCACACCTGTTGATTGTCCGACTTTCTGGTTTCAGGCCGAAATGTGGCTTTCTCTGCTCCCACTCCTCCCTGTCGTGTGGCCGGGAACCCTCGGGATCCTCAGGACATCACTCGTATCTTCCTCACTCCTTCTGAACGACAACTCATCACAGGCCTTCCAACACGACAAACAGCCACAACGATATGCATCAAGTTTGCTGACCCATCACAACGATGGGAATCGACCACTGCATTGCAAATCATGCAGAATTGCATCTCAAATTTTCCATGTTGGCTGTTGCCAAAGGATGGAAGGATGGCGTGACAACCATCGCCAGGGACATCCCTTTTGTGATATCCTGCGTCTTCTACATCGTGTTCAGACTGCATATGCAGAGATTCTTGCGGACCACCTGGAAGCATATCATACTGGATGGACCTACCTAATCTGTCATCGTCTGCTTGCAGAATCTAATGGTGAGGAAAGCCAACTTTACTAACTACCAGAAGGGGCAAAGATGTCCCTATCTTCATTGCTTCTCCTCGGAGCATCTACCTATCTATTACACATGTGGCTGCAGGTGTGTTGGCCCAGAACACACATCCCTGAAGCTTGCAGACGATGTCGGACAGTCATCGCGCAGACGAGCCCATCCTGGACTGACTGACGATCCAACACGTTCGCTGAACTTGCAATCCGGGAAGCGGAGTCGACACTACATTAGCGTGAGCCGCCATAACCACTCCAAGTCTAGCGTGTCCCATGGCGGTGGGTTGACGACTTCCTGATGAGCAGCTTGTCCCTGTTCGCCAATCGTTGCACAAAGATCCAGTTGCCGAATCGTTGACCAAATCTCATCCGCTAGAGAGGATCCAAAATGCACGTCACCGTAAATAGAATCTCACCACCAGCCACTGCTCCTCGGTATGGGCCAACTTCGCCATGCTTTGGAGCTGAATCACAGGGGCCTTGCGCCCTACCCCTCTCCCGACGATGCTCGTGTTCAGTCTGGCACACAATATCGATTTGTGCTATACCCGGTATGACCAAGTTTTATATCGAGGCACGATGTGCTCATCCGTGGAGTTCCGGTATCGCGCAAAAATGCTGGGAATACTGAGGAGGCTGAGAGGGTATAAATGAGGTAGGCTGTCTTGTCATGTTTCGTTTGGTTGTGCATACCAATTCATAATTGCTGTTGTGTCAGCTTCGTTAGCTTGGTGTTGCGTGCCACAGCCTGTCACCAAGACATCTAGGACTCCAGTCATTCCGAATTGTACAACTTCAAACCTTTATTCTCGTCGAAATACCTACCTTTATTGTCTTAAATCTGGGCGCAGTACTCTTCTTGGAGCATCATGGACCCACCACTTCATAGCATTGTTTTGCCACGAATCATGGCAGTATGCAGTTCCACAACGCTTCAGAGTCTGATTGGCGTTTTGGTGACACTCTCCGGGCTGTTTGCGTGTTACATTCTGCGCTTACTGCAGCGAAGGAGTACGCCAACGCTCCCGCCTGGCCCTCCCGGAGAGTGGTTGCTTGGCCACTATCGGACCGTGCCTGTAGATGCAGCCTTTAAGAATTATGCCGAGTGGGGAAAGCAATATGGTATGTTTTTAGTTGTGGTAAACACTCGCTTTGACAAAATTGTGGCTCACTATTATCCCAGATTCTGATGTTCTTTTCTTTCGAACCTTTGGAACGAAATGGATTGTCCTGAATAGCCTCAAAGCAGCCACGGAGTTACTTGATAAGCGCGGGTCCAACTACGCAGACCGTCCGAGATTCGTCATGTTCGAGGAGTATGTTTGACCCCCACAAGGGCCAAAATATGCACAAAGAGTCACTAACCGATTTACTCCCATAGGATGGGCTGGTCTCCAACACTCACATGGCTTCGTTGGGGGCCCAAGTGTCACTTACACCGCAAAGTTCTTCAGCCACCTTTCACCAAGTCCAAAGTCGGCCAATATCAAGCCCACCAGAGAAAAGAGGCCCTCATCCTCTGTCAGGGCCTACTCAACAACTCGGAAGACTGGATGAACTGTGTTCGCAGATTCTCAGTTGCCATAGTCCTCAAAATAGCCTACGGTCTCGATGTCGACAGTCCCACAAGCCCGTGGATCAAGCTTGCTGAAGACTCTGCAGAAGCCATAGGCAAATCGGGCGCCCCAGCCAGTTCTATCATGGATAGATTTCCTGCCAGTAAGTCTCACAGCTCGCTCACAGCCAACAGGGTTTTAACTTGTTCGTGTTACAGCTCGATATCTTCCCTCACGGCTTCCCTTCATGGAACGGCTCCGCTTCGCACACACCTGGCGGCCCGCAATAGAAAACATCACCAAACTTCCCTTCCAAGCTGCACTTAACCTCAAGGCGGCCTCTTCAGACCCATCCACCCGGTCATTCGTCCAATCCTGCATACAAACCCACAACTCCAACTCTGAATCTTCAGAGAATTTCACGTTAGAAGACATCAAAGGAGCGGCAGCCACAATCCTAATAGCAGGCAACGACACCACATCCTCTACCCTAAACCTGTTGATCCTTTACTTGCTCTTAAACCCCCAAGTCCGGCGAAAAGCACAAGCAGAAATCGATACCCTCTGTACTGGCCACAAATTACCAACCTTTGACGACTTGCCCCGCCTAAAATATTTGTTTCTGATTCTCAACGAGACATATAGAATCTGTCCCCTCTCCCCGCTCGGAATCCCCCACGCGAGTACTTCAGACGACATTTACGAGGGAATGTTCATACCGAAGGGCACGACAGTCTACCAAAACGTCTGGGCGATGAACAGGGACGAGAGCATTTACTCGGTACCCGAAAAGTTCTGGCCGGAAAGGTTTCTGTCAAAGGAGGAAGGGGGGAACGGGGAGCCGTTTCCTGTTGGGAACTTTGGGTTTGGAAGACGGTAAGTACATACCCATCATTGTCTACATTATACCCCAAAACATTGGGGGAGTGGTTGGTATTAACGGGTAAAATAGGATCTGCATCGGACGTAATCTGGCCGAAAACAGCTTATTGATTGCGCTGGCCATGATTTTGGCTACCTGTGACATCGGGTGGCCTGTGAGGGAGGATGGGATGGAGGAAGACAGGTTTGAACCTGAGTGGAGTTTTAGAGGGCAGACGTAAGTTCTTTATTCTTTTCGGGTTTGCTTTTTTGGGAGTGTAAATTTGTTAACAGCCATAATCTGTAGGATTGTGTTGCCTTTTAGGGCGTCTTTTACCAGTCGGTCTGATAGGTCAAGGGAGATGCTAGAGAAGGAGGTTATGGGGTGTTAATTTATTTCATTGTTTGTCTTTTTTTTTTCTTTTTTTAGAGATTGCTGGAAAATGTATTCATTACTGCCTACATGGATGTAGATATTGACAGATGCATGGATAAAACAACTTGAGGTGAGAATGCAATTGAGCTCTATCGTTGCCTACTTACTATAGACTTGACCAATGTCCCACTAACCAAGAGTTTAGGAGCGTGTTGCCGTGAGCTTGCATGAACCTTCAAGTATACCTGTTGTGGCATTCCTTTTTGTGTCAAACAACCTGTAACTGAACGCCATTCAATCCATTTTAGGCAACCCGCGAAATCTCCATCACAAAAAATCAGACGGTGTTTGAGCCCCAAGTGTAGGCCTCAACGCCTCCCAGAAGATAAAGTCCTCACGATAAGGTCGCAGATCCTCCGACGCAACTCCCTCGGATCAAGGTCGGATCTTGCGCTGCATTTCTTATTGCCATTATGAAGCAGCCGATCTCCCGCGGGTGGCGTCTGCGGCCTGGGCCGCTAGGAACCTGACCGCCTTATTGGGTGGTTGCCAGTTCTGACTGTTGGAAGAGATAAAACTTTTCCCCCGAAGGAAGGTGGGAGGTGGTGGATGAAACCTTCAACTTGAGCATCCAGTCTTCCAAAAGAGATCCCACAACGGATTTTGTATTCCTTCCCTTCCATCCCTGCTTCAAAGATCACGGCACAGTGCCCCTCCAAACTCTTGCATCCATCCAAAGAAAACCGCAGCAGTATTTTCTTCCCCGCATGGATTTTTTGTTATGGAAACAAAACATAAAAAAAGCGGCGGGGTGATGCCAGTGCTTCATACTGTGCCGCCAACAACCCACCAGCAACCAAACCTATTTTAAGTGCATCTCCGCTTGGGATGGGGTTGAGCTTAATGGGTTAATCGTCAGCAAAACTTTAATCCTTCTTGCAAAACACAATCCCTGACCAAACCAACATCTGCTTTTTTTCTTCTCAGTTTCACTTTATAAGATGGACCATATTCCCCCCCTCCCCCCCCTCCTACGCCCAGTCCATAGATGGTCAAAGGTTTGAAACCTCCATGTCCTAAATTTTTTCCAAAGTGGTACAGCCGGGGCTGCCATATTTTTTCTATTTTCCGGTTTTTTTTTTTTTAAGCAAAAACTATCGCAGGCCGATTTAAACCCACCTTTTTCACTCTGGCAGCAAACAACAATCTTGGCCTCATCCCGATACAAACACACCAAAAAAATCACAGAAAATGTTCGCCTCAGGCCCATTAAGAAGGAGTCTCTCCCGCTCCGTAAAGAAAATGATTCAACGGACCCTGCCGCTGGTCCCGAGCAGGAGACGATCTTGGACGACAAACGCCAAGATTCGGATGCCGATCGACATGTGAATAACATGTATCGTATCTATGGGCTGGAAGTTCCCGGTTGCGCACAAAGACTATATTTGGCGCAATGGGAGCATGGTTGAAGGACATTGGAGATTGGCGCGAGATCGCTGCTGCATCTTTTCCTGGACATTTTCGGATGTGGGGAAGAACTGTGTGCGGGACCTGCTGAGCTTTTTATTATGCGTGCTTTGATTGATGGCAGGAGAGCAAGATGACTCTGATGGATGGATGATGGATGCATGCATGATACCATTTTGGGCGGAGTTCTTGTCTTTTTTTTCTTTTTTTTCTCTTTCTATTTTTTCCGAGCGTGTTTTTGCTTTTGGGAGGACCGATGGTATGGTCGGCACTCTGAGAAGGAGCAGGTTCTTTGGGATTGGGTCGTCGGCAGGCGCTTCCATCTGTGTTTTTTTCGGAAAGGCATGGTCAGAGGGAAAGTGGAAGCTATTTCTCCGATGACCCATGGCTAAGTAGAGGGATGGGCAACCAAGTTGGTCAAACAGTCTTCTTACCAATCAAAGCATTTTTATTCATTCTTGAGATCTTTGAAGCTAATTTATTGAAGTGCTGCCCCGGTGGCCTGCAGGGAGACGTTGGTTTATTTTGCTGATCGCTTTCGCAACTTGAAGGCACGTATTTTACATTTATTCTAGCTTTACCAAGCTGGGACAGATATCATCTCTTTGTCCAAGTCCACCTCCAACTAGACTAGATCGTTCAGTACCTCGGTGTTGTCGCCTGGTAGCAAGTAGCCAACCCATCCTGTTGTTGTTTACGTTCAAGCTCAGATAAAACATACATCTCGACTCGATGTGCTCGGGCTGAAGTGTTTATCTTAGCTTTGGAAGCTTGGGTCAAAAGTTTATCTTAGATTTCACCTTATCTCAGTGTCTGGGTTTTGCGCTGGTCAATGACGAGCTCGGCGTTGCGTGGCTGAGGTTGTAGCCAGACTTTGAAGGTATGGCGCACCCCACTGAGCGAGATGACCGAGATAAGACGACACCCAATCCTGAAAACGCGCATACAATTTGGCGCCAAAGGAACTCGTGATAACACCAACTCGTCGGCCCGCATGGCTCAGTGGTAGAGCGCATCACTAGTAATGATGAGGTCGTCAGTTCGATTCTGGCTGTGGGCATTTTCATCATCCTCACTTGGTGTGCAAGTAAAGTGGATTCATAAGAAGAATATTCTTTGCATTTTTGATGTTTGGTGATGGATCTCCACTTTCGGCTTCATTAACGGGACAGGGATGGACCCCTGCTGGATGATGTGGCACCAGTAGACAGTCAGTAGACTATCTAGTGTCTTGGATCAAAGTACAAGGAACAGTCTAAAATATTGCACAGGAACAGTTTACAATTATTTCCAGTGTTTTGCCTGGGCTGTGTTTGGTATTGGACCAACGTGTTGACAATGTTAAAGTGCTTATTGTGGATACATGTATCCTTAGTTTGAAAAGTCCGATCGATGTCATCCAACCAGTTGTGTGAAGACCTAGACTCTAGGCTCACCATACCGCAGGCGGCACTGAATGCACACCGCTGTCTTTTTGATCGTTGAAGCATCAAGGACGTCTTCTGATGGGCGAATGCGATTTCATTGTGGTTATTCTATTCTCGTTTTTATTCTTCGATGTTGCTTTCAATGTTGGCGCGTGCCCTTTTAAGGGTCTCATCAAGTTGAACTTTGTTTCTCTCGGACTCAAACTTGAACTTGCGGCGTACATACCCCAGCATTTTTGACATCTCAAAAAAGGTATCGACCAGCGCCACGAACCAGGGCTGTTCGCCCCTGTTTCTTAATTGGACGACACAGCCCCATATCGCAGGCTTTGACTCACTCGTCGAAATACCAGGCTAACTTGCAGCCTGCGCATACCCATATAATTCTGCCCCGTCAACGCTCATTGTGAGTTCTGCCTTCTTTTTTCTTTCTCCCCTCCCATTAATCACTCAGTTGCTGGTTAAACCATCCCCTCTGATCAATTCCGAAATAACCTGCCCCAAAAACCAACCATGCCTCCCTCAGCCATCGCCACCTCCCCCTCCCCCCTACCTGGCAAGGAGGAAACACCCTACACCCTATCGTCTGAAATCATCACCCTCCTCTCCCGCACCTCCTCAACACTAGGCATCGCAGAGTCCCTCACCTCGGGCCTGCTAATGTCATCCATAACCTCCGTGCCCGGCGCTTCTGCCGTCTTTCGCGGTGGGGTCGTATCATACGCTACAGAACTCAAGGAGTGTCTCCTAAAGGTCAACTCTGACCTCATCGCAAAGGAAGGAGTAATCCACGCTGATGTCGCAGCGCAAATGGCTCAAGGAGCCAGGAATGTAACAACTTTTGAAGGCGGAGAGAAGACTACGTGGGGAGTGGGTACCACGGGTGTCGCTGGGCCTGGACTGCAGGATGGCAAGGCCGCTGGGACTGTTTATGTGGGGATCAGCTACTATTGGGGAAATGACGATGGGAAAATGGAAAAAGTTTGGACAAAGGGGTTTTTGTTCAAGGGCGGGAGGGAGGAGGTCAGAGCGCAGACGGTTGTTGAGGCTTTGAGGGCGTTGAGGGATGCGATTTTGGAGGTTGAGGGAGGAGGACAGCTAAAGGAGGAGTGAAGTAAACAAACATAATTATAGTGGTCATAATATTCTACTAGTACATGTAGCAAACTTGTCAACCTATTCGTTTATATGGTCAACCCAATTCAAGTTACTGCTTCCACTCAGGCTGGCATCGTAGGAAACTCAAGTAAAAAAAAACCAACACCGTTAAATGTCATGACACGTTCACATCTTGATCCCCTCCCCAATAAAAAGCCCGAGTGTGTCTACCAAGCCTGAATATCCCCAGTATACAAAACCGACTTTCCGCCATACTTTTCTTTGGTAGCCTTCCTCAGAACATCAAACATCCCATCACAGGAAACATCAACGGTCAGGGGAGCCGCCTCCAATCTCCTGAGCTCAGCTGCAGCGTTACCAGTGTTAGTCTGTACCCAGCCTGGGTCAAGAACAAAACTGTTGAGCCACTGGTCCTCCTCGTTGATGCGGATTCCTTACCAGTTGAGGATGGACTTGGAGGCTCCGTATGTGGCGCTTAAAACGGACGGTTGGCGTCTGTGAAAAGAATTAGTTACAAGTCTTAGGTGCGAATCAGACAAAAGATAAGCTTACGAAAGGGACCCAGCAGAAGAACCCATGGTAGCGCAGATGGGTTTACCAGAGGTGACCTCTTCAAGAGCTCACGGGTAGCCTGGTACACGGCTACGGCGCTCAGAGTGTTTGACTTGGAGGTGCTCGAGGATGGCTTCGCGCTTGATGGGGGGATAGATCTTGGCCATGCCGACGTTGGCGATGACGATGTCAAGATGGGTCGGATACCGTGGTTTTCCGTGAGATCCTTGACTGGTTTGAAGGCGTCTTCTCAGATGAAGGCGGCATATTTAGCTACGATGAGGCGGCTGTTGTCACTTTTTGATGGGTTGCGGTTCAGGGCGATGACAGTCTAGTATTTTGGTGGTTAAACGATGCAGCTGTGAAAGGGGCAGCTCAGATAGGTTTACATGGTCGGGAAGGGCAATGTAGCGTTTGAGGATCCCCAAGCCGAGGCCGCGGTTTGCGCCGGTGATCAAGACAACTGTGGGAGCTATTGTATGGGAGTTTTGAGCTTTTGTGAACAATGTTGCAAGTGAGGATAACTGTGAAGTTGTGTAAAGATTACCGCCAAAGTCTTTACATCTCCCTTGGTCTTCATACTCTTTGAGACTCAATGCAAACAGCTTGCATCCTGTCGTTCATCAGCAATTGTCGCCATGGAGTTGTCATTGTGTTTTCTGTAACTGGTTGCCATTTTGGGACTAATAAAAGAGAATACCGACCGGTGATTGGTCAGACTGTGTATTGTACCTATACAGTACGGTAATCCGGTAATTGCCCTTATTCCGGCATTTACCTCCAGCCTGACTTAATTTCTCTGCTTTACTAATCTGCCAAAGATTCCATTGAGAGTTTCAATGTAAGAAACATCATTAAAAGAAAGCTTTCCAGTTGATTTGAATCTGTAAGCGCATGGAAGTTGATGGCAAGAGGTGCGTCCAAGAAGGGAATCGCTTCCTTTTCCGGAGCACGGGGGTCATTTGTTGGTTGAAATATTAATTACGGCGAGAGGATTTTGAAGGAATTGGATGCTAGAATGCGAGCTCCAAAATCAGGGCCTTGCAGACTCGGGTTTTTGTGTGTCAATACTTGCCCAGGTGGCCAGTGAGATCCCCAGGTGTAAAAGGAAGGAACTTCCTCAAGGCTCCAACTTTTGGAGACCGAGTCGAGGAGAAGCAGGACGATCACCCGCCCACACCACTTTTTCTTGGTATTCCCGCTGGTTAAATGCCCTCCCTTCATCAACGCACAATGTACCACCCCACTTGGTGCCTGTCTTGGCTAAATCGCCATACCTCTCCTTACCACCGCAAATTAACCCTTCGGGGAATTATCGTCCGCCTATGAGATGCCGCCAAACTATAAAACCTACGAGAACTCCCAAGCCATACTCGACTTGAGCTTCTACCAAAGTCTGCATCATCACCATGCTCTTCAAGTCTAGTTTAGTGGGCATTGCTGCGCCTCTGTTGTTGCTGTCGGCACAATGGGCCAGTGCCGTACCAACAAGTCAGAATACCGACAATGTGGGGGAGACGTTGAGTGTGAGGGCGGATGAGGACAACCATTGGGTCAGCACGTGGACTTCGATGCCACAGCTTGTCGAATCCAGCAATATGCCGCCCTCCCAGTTTGTATGCCAGCATTTCCCCGAGGAGGAAACACCAGGAATAACACTGTACTAATTTGTGCTACCTCTTTGCAGAGCTCCGGCGGTGTCTTCAAGGGTGCGACCCTCCGGCAGACATTTCACTTGACAATTGGTACGGATAGACTCCGGATCCAGCTCAGCAATACATTCGGTGGTAGTGACCTCCCCATCACGGCGGCTACTATTGCCTTCCCAGCTGGTGGCAAGGCCGGAGTGGCCGGTATCGATACCTCGACCGTGAAGCCTCTGACATTCAAGAATGGCGCTGCCTCCATCACCATTCCTCGCGGCCAGGTCGCTTACACGGATCCGATCGACTTCAAGGTTCCCGCAGACACAAACATTGCTGTTTCACTTTACTTCCAGCAGGGACAGTCTGGCAGCAGCATTACTGGCCACCCAGGCAGCCGGACGACATCGCACATGCAGACTGGAAACCAGGTCGATGCGGCAGCACTTTCTGGCGGTGCAAATACCAAGCATTGGTATTTTGCCAGCGCTGTTGAGTCTTGGGCACCTGCCAACCACAGTGCCTTTATCATCCTCGGTGACAGTATCACTGATGGCCGTGGAAGCACTGATGACGGCAATAACCGGTTCGTGGATCCTTTTGTTACTTTTAAGAGCTCCAAGGTGAATTTATTATTAACTTTGATTCCTTTAGCTGGCCCGACCTCCTCTTTGCCCGCATGGTGAAGAATGGCATCACTCACATTGGTGTGAACAACCAAGCAGCCGGCGGCAACACCGTCCTCTCCGGCGGTCTCGGTCCCACGCTCCTCAGCCGCTACAAGCGCGACGCCCTCCAAGCTGCAGGCGTCAAGTATGTCATGATCTTCGAGGGCGTCAATGACATTGGCAACGGCGGTACCGATTCCGGTTCCCAAAACGGCATCGTCTCCAGACTCCAGAGCGCGTACCAGCAGATCGTCAAGGAATGCAAGGCGGCCGGCATCAAGACCATCGGCGCCACCATCACCCAGTTCAGCGGGAGCGGACAGTCTTACTCTAACCCGGCCAGAGATCAGGGCAGACAAAAGATCAACGACTGGATCTTGAACAGTGGAACTTTTGATGCCACCGTGGACTTTGCCAAGATTATTGGTGATCCCAGTAATAAGGCCCAGCTGGCGAAGGCGTATGATGGTGGTGATCATTTGCATCCCAACGTTGCTGGGTACCAGGCCATGGCTGACGGGTTTCCGCTCGATATCTTCAAATGAGTGAAAAGCAACAAACGGCTAGTTGTTAGGATCAAGGGCTGAGTGAAACTTTGGATATAAAGAGCCATATGTACATACAAACACAAATGGAAGAATGTTTGAGGGGCTAGAAAATGGGGGTCTCGAAAGTTTTACCTTGACGGACTATGTATAATCTTGTGCGCGTCAAAGTGTCCCATAGGCAATATATTTTGACCTGAAGCGAACTGGACAAATCTATCGTCGGCCTCACAACTGTGGTAGGTGCCGTACATTGTCTGTAGAAACGTTCATCAGAATCGATATCACCATGAGCTCCATTCTTTATCAAAGAACAAATCGGTTCAAGAGGACCTACAGATAACCACGCATCACAGTATCCCCTAGGCCGCTTGGTCGCTTTTCTCTTATTGTTTTGCTCGCTACTCAGGCTGTAGCCCATAATACCCAGTCAGCTGGATGCTGTCCACGCTCGATATTGAAAGCCGTTGGCTTTGAACCTAGTAACATTATACTAACACCATGGCCAAGCAGCTCTTCGATAACTGAAGCGAAGCTAGCTTCTTCTACTGATTGTTCAAATCATTCCGGCGATATGATTGGTGCGTTGGAAATCGATTGTGGTTGGTCAATTCGTGCACTTATGCCTTAATCACTTTTAAATAATAGCCTGTCTAAAGAACTTGTTTCGACGCCCGTATATTGTGAAGTTTATCCAAGGGTTAATTTCAACGCAAGCCATTCGTTTGCAACCCGAAAGGAAACGTGGATGGAGTCCTTTTCATGTTGAGCACGTTTGAACACTAAAAAGACTGGATGACATCATCGACCACAATGTCGGTTCCAGAATTAGTGGGAAAAGTGGCAAGAGGTGAATCAACACATCACAAAAGGCTACCAGACGGCAGAAAGGTTGTAGACTAGATTGCCGAAGACTCCGAGCAAAGTGGGTGATGCATTGAGTGCGGGGGAGTCTCCATCTGTCCACGGATAACCCCTCATTCTCCTATGTTACTTTCCAAATAACTATTGAATATCATATTCTTTTTTTTTCTCCTCCTAATTTTTCTCTCATCAAGCTAGGTAATTACTTCACAGCTTCCAGTCGCCCACCATGCCCTTTCCGTACAAAACAATCCTCATCACCGGCGCGACCTCAGGCATCGGCCTCGCCCTCGCGGAGCGCATCATCAACCACAATGACGATACCTTCGTCATCGCCGTGGGGCGTCGCCAGGATCGCCTCGAAGCCCTCGTGGCCAAGCACGGTGCCGACAAAGTAGCCGCCGAACCGTTTGACGTCTCAGACCTCGAAGGCCTCCCTGCTTGGGTAAACAAGATAACGACAACTTATCCGACCCTCGACTGCATCGTCCTCAACGCGGGTTTCCAGCGCTCGGTGGATTTTACCTCGCCTGATTCCATCTCCCTGCCGCGGATCACGGCAGAACTGACAACAAATTACCTATCCCCCGTACACACTTTATCGCTGTTTTTGCCTCACTTGATTTCACGCAGTCCAAACCCGGCGTGTATTGTGCTCGTTTCGTCCGGTCTGTCAGTCTTGCCCCTGCCGAGATGCGCAAATTACTGTGCCACGAAGGCGGCGGTGCACAGTCTGGCGTGGTCGCTGAGGTGTCAGATGGAGGGAAACGAGAAGACGAAGCACGTTCGGGTCGTCGAGGTTGTCCCGCCTGCTGTCAAGACTGAATTGCACACGCAGCAGGAGGATCTGGTGAGGCAAGGGTTGGATATGCCGGGGATTGAGTTGGACAAGTACATTGAGGAGACGTGGTCGGCTTTGAGAGAGGGGGAGTTGGATGAGATTATGTATAGCGGGTTGAGGGAGATTGTGGGCGGGGTGGAGGAGGAGAGGAAGAAGAGGTGGGTTGGGTTTGTTGAGGCTATGAGGAAGGCTGGGTTGAAGTTTTAGGGCTAGGATGGTTGTTTGAAGAGACTTTTGTTTTCCTTGACTGGATTTCGCCTTTTAAAGTGTTTGTACCAAAAAGATTGTCATCATTGATGACTACCATCTACAGTCTATTCCTGCTTCAATTTTTCTCCGATTTTGTTTTGGTCTTCTTCCTCATGCCGTTCTCCATTTTGTTTTGTTTTCGTTGCTTTTCTCCATTTTTAATCCACTCAAGTCTTTCATTCTCCTTTGTTTTTGACCCATTACTACCTTCAACACATCTGTCACTCACCACCAAGTCATACCCAAACTGCCAACAATCACCATAACAGCCATTAATCCCCACGCAGCCTCGGTCCGATGACCCAAAGAAGTCCCGTTATACCCGGACCGTCCACTATCCGAGTCCCTTCTCACCATATCCGCCTGTGGAGTTCTACCAACATCCTCAGCCTGAGTAGCAACGCCAATCCGCCACTGGGCCTGGGTAATCTGTGCAGGCTCATTATTCTGACCGCAGGGAACCGTGCCCTCATACGCACGCTGAGTTGTCGCGAGATCAATGAGCTCGATGACGCCCTGAATGCTCAAAGTCGCGTCCTGATCAAAACTAAAAAAGCAGTTTGATCCTGGTGTGACTATGGTGCGGTTGGCTTTGAGGTTGCTTGTTTTTGCGTTTCATGGTTAGTTAGTGGAGTCAAAGGGGATTGATTGGTTCGGAGGAATTCCGTACATGAAGATATCTGAAGGGGGTACAGAGTCAAAAAAGATGGAGTGGTGGTGGCTGAGGAGTGTTTCTTTGATGTTGTTGCAGGCGGTACCGTCGTAGGAATTTGTGGAGGGACTCCGCTGAACGGTGGCCTTGGAGATGTCGCAGGTTGACGAGGATTGCCAGGCTGTGGCGAGGGAGATGAGGAAGGTGAACATTATGAAGGATTGGGCGATCATTTTTATTTGGTGTTTGTTGGTTTGTGTGTTTTGATAGCGTTGAGAAGTGTCTGAAGTGTCTGAGTGATGCTGTGAACTAGTTCAAGTGTCTGAGAGGCAGCCTAGATCTGGGGTTTATATATCTCTGAGTATGCCTAAGAAGGGGAAGCTTTGCGGGACTTTGTCATGGATTTCGCCGGACACTTGGGGCAAAGAGCTTGCTTCATCGTCAGTTTACCTTTAAAAGTGGTGCCACTCTGGTAAGAGATATCATCATACCGTACTCAGATAAGACGAGATCGATCCCAATTTTGACTCGATCGGTTTCTGCTTTCTGAGCATTTCCAGATCGGTCCTACGGTGAGGCGGGATGGGTTCATTAATACTTTAAGTTTCATAGCGGGAAGTTGCTGTTAATAAAAAAGTGGCCTCACGATAGAGTTTTTCATACGTTTCCAGTTGTTATCTCATCCAAAAGGCCTGCTTCATGTTGTGGGTCGCTGTGTTGTGTGACTATAGTCGGAGGAGTTTGCGGCAATCATCGGTCCATGAAGATTTGCTGGGCGTTGAAGCTGGATGTTGGTGTCGACCAAATCGTTGATGAAATCATTCTCGGGCTTTGCGGGCATGTGAAGTGTTTGCGAGGAGCGGTAGTAGGGGCAGACTCTTTGTCTCATAACTTTGCATTCTACCTTTTTGGAAAGAGACTACAAAGCTGGACGAAGCTAAGGGAATTGTGTAACAATACAACACGTCTTATTGAAATTTGATTAGGCTATCCAATTTGTTCTAGGCGCCCCCCATCTCTGCATTTACACAATCTTCGTCCCCAACCAAACAGGCGCCGAAGTGCAAGTAAACAGATTGCTGTTGAAGCCCCTATCACACGTCGCTTGGAAGTATGCAACACCATTAATGTCCAGTGTCGTCCTGTTTTGTTAATCATGTCAGTTAGTAACGGATCCCCATTCTTCAAGGTTGGATATGCCCCAAGCCTGCACAATAAAGAAAAGAAACATACCCGTCACCACAATCCCAAACTTGGTCAACGCTCAACATATTCAAAACTGAATCAAACTTGAACGTCCCCTTAGTCTTGGCAGCAACATCCCCAGAGGCTTTACAAGCCCCCTCAAACACTCCGCTTGCCGTCTCCTTCTCGGTAGCGCAGCTCAACACCACACCGCTCAAGGCGAGACTCCTCAAGTTAAAGGAGGGACCTGTATCCGTCCCGTTTTTAGGTGAAAACGAACCCGGAGCGATCTCGTATTGTCTTCGCCAGCTTTCTAGGCTCCAGGATTGGTATACGGATGATGCATCTTGACATGTTGTTGGGCCAGAAGAAGAAGGGTTTGAAAGCTTGGTGTTGATGCGGAGGTCGAGACGGCCGCCGTTGGCTGCGGGAGGAGGGGTGCAGTATGTCGTTCCGGAGCCCAAGGGGTCTGGGTTGCACTGGATGGACGGGAGGGGGAGAACACCTGTTGCTAGGCCTTCGGTTCTGTTTTCCAATATATCAATATCAGTAAGTGTTGGGAAGCAACAAAGAAAAGGCAAAGGAAAGTGTAAAAACAAACCCTGCTTTGTTTGAGCAATCAAATGTGTGCGCGAGGTAAAGGTTCTTGGCCGCCCAGTCGACTGCAAAGGAAACCGTCTTGTCTGCTCCGTTACCTGCTCCCGTCCAGATGCAGTCGCTCCAGATTATGTTGCTGCCTCCTTGGTACCAACCTGCCCACGACTCGGGCCACTGGACGACGCACTCGTAGAGAGGTGTGGCGCTGGTGCCGAGACTGACTGCTATGGTGGATAGGTTGTTTGCTTTTGCTGGGTCTGGGCCGTCGTAGCGGGCTTCGAGGATTCGGTATTGGAACGTTGTTGCTGCTGTTGAGGAGGTAGCGCAGTTACGGGCTGCGAGGGATAAGCTGGGCGCAAGGCCCAGGGTGAGGAGGTGTGCTACCGAGGCGTTTCGCATTTTTGGAGATTTGATAGAATTCAGGGTTCGGATTTTGGAGAAAAGAACGAGTGGGGAAAGAATACACACACATGGAAGGGGGGAGGGACGGGACAAAGTTTTGAAGGGTGAGTAAATAAATACATGTAGGTGTGCAGTTAGTTTGCGCCTCGTGGTTTAAATCAACTCACATTACCCTCCCCCCCCTTTTTGCAGAAAGGTGACATGCCACCTTTCCTCATCGAAGAGGATGGAATCTAAAACCACGTTTTCCAAGGATTGTTTCATACCAAGTCAACATTTATCCCAATTCTACCAGATTGCATCTTGGCTTCTCGAACAATGATTTGGAGAAGCGGGGGTGGCCAGACAATATGAAGATTGCTGATCACCAAGGGAAAAAACGGGTAGAAAGCCATCTGCCGGGTATTCCAAGCAAATCTGTAATTTGCATCGGGATTCACCCGACAATGATGGTGAGCGGCGGCACTCGGCGTGGCCTTTTACCCTGGACCGGGGAAGACGGGTCCATGTATTTATGAAAGCCCTTGGGGTAAGTACTTCCATTCCGGATGTTTTCTTGACTACTAGTGCTTCCATTGTGTTTTACTCGACACCAACCAACTATACAACAGCGCACAGCATGATGCAGTCGAAAAGCCTCGCCCTGGCGCTTCTCGCGCAGGTGGCTGCCGCCCAGCAGATGATCCGATTCGGATGTTCCCAGCTGGTCGTCAGTCGTCTCGATCCCCTCGTCAACCCCGGTGCTGAGTTGTCACCTCATGTTCATCAGATTGTCGGAGGTAACTCGTTCAAAGCTGACATGAGCTTCCCCACGCACGACCTCGTCAAAGAATCGACATGTACTAGCTGTACATTTTCAGAGGACTTTTCCAATTACTGGACCGCCGTCCTCTACTTCAAAGCCCGCAACGGCACCTATCGACGAGTCCGACAGTTCCCGAATGCAGGTCTCCGGACGGATGGTGGTGTTACGGTTTACTATATCCCACCATACGATGGCAAGACCACCGTAACGGCTTTCAAGCCCGGCTTCAGAATGTTGGTTGGTGATGCTGGTCTGAGACAGAACAAGGGAATGCAGAAGCAGCTTTGTCATCGCTGCTTGTCTGCAGGGGCTGACCGTGGCGGTGCTCCTTGCACTGGGTCCGACACCACTTATCTTCCAAACAAGTTTTGCGAGGGAGGTATCAGAACGACCATCACGTTTCCCACCTGCTGGGACGGCAAGAACTTGGATAGTCCCGACCACAAGAGTATGGTGTCTATTTACACTATGAGTCCTGAAAAAGTATCGCTGACAAAATTTCGCTCCTAGGTCACGTCGCTTATCCCGAAACTGGCACTTTTGAGTCGACGGGTGCTTGCCCCAAGTCTCATCCGGTCAGACTGCCACAACTAATGTATGAGGTCATGTGGGATGTAAGTGTTGGCAATTTAAGGATAACGGCATGAGGAGATACTGACTGGGTTGAATGATAGACTCAAGAGTTCAACGACAAGAACATCTGGCCCGAGGATGGCTCCCAACCGTTCGTATGGAGCACGGGTGACGAGTACGTCGCATACGTCTTCTTTGCCCGAAAGTGTCTCATTGAAAATTGTACATTTGCTGATCATTTGAAGTAATGGCTATTCGCAACACGGCGACTACGTTTTCGGATGGAAGGGTGATTCCCTCCAGCGCGCGCTTGATGCTCGGTGTTCAAACGCTGTGTGCAAGGAGCTCAAGACGCAGAGCTCCGAGGAGGCCATGCGGTGCACACTGCCTCAAAACATTGCTGAGCCAGTGGATGGATGTAAGTTGTCCCCGCCATCTAATCTCATCATAGTTTGACTAACATATATGATAACAGGGTTCGAGAAGATTCCTGGAGGTGTCATGTAGACCACGGTCAGAAAGTTCCCACGGCCTTTTCATCTGTTAAAGATGTGATGCGACGGGGTAATAGACATAGATAGGATATTAACTAGCTTAATACATTAGGACTGTAACCAGATCAACAACGTTCGTGGAGCATCGATTCGGGGGTTGGTTCCCGAGAGTTTCTGATGCTAGTGTTGTGCCTCTTACGCCGAGGGCGAACTTGTAGGCCGCATTTTATGGGGTTGCTGAAATGGCGGCTAACATTGAAGATTATTCGCCATCACGACTGCCATTTCTGAAGGACAAAGACCTGGGCTGAGGAAGCAAGCTGATCTCAGTAACCTGGAACACAGCATAGATGATCTTTGTTCTGTAGCCTTCTACAAGGTCTTTGTTAGTAGCAACCCAACCAAAAATGAGCCATCAACTTTCCATAAAAGAATTTCACCTGGCATGTCTCACATCTTGCAGCCAGTCCTCCAAATCCTTGCTCAGTTCTTTGTCGCTCTGCTTCACATCCTAGCTAGTCGACCTGAAAGTCGTACCGCAGCTCAAATCCGCCATTTCCCACAAAATGTCAAACCAGTACAGTCCAACCATTGAATTTGATGACGACTTCTTCCTCGGCCTGAATCGACCCAACTCTATAACACACAGCGAATCAGCTAGTCAAATCGGTCATCATCGCCAACAGGTCGCCTCACCTACATCCTCATCATCGAGTACACTCGCTGCGAGTACCCAAGCATCATCGTCATCAAGATCATTTGCCGCATCAGCTCGCCGAACACTCCGGCGCAAACGGTCGCTCTCCAATCTCCCCAAGATCCTCGAAAACCAATCTTCAAGCCCAGATAGCCGAACACCAGTGCCGCCTCAAGACAAAGACGATCTCATTTTTCTTCCCAGAGCACGCGAGCTCGCAAAAGAGGCCGCCGAAGACTTTGAAGAAGTTCGGGAAGGACTGCGCATAGCCCAAGACGCGCTTTCCTCGGCCGGTGTGCTGCAAGTCCTCGCAAACCAAACAGTTGTAAACGAGATGGAAGAGTTTGATAAAGCTATATCGCAACGGCGCGAAAGGGCGGCCGAGTTGGTCAAGTATTTGGAGGGAACAAATGAAGATGATTGGTTGGGAAAGGGAAACAAGTTTGATAAGAGCGTGAGGCGGATAAAAGTTATAAAGGGGTTTGAAGGGAGTTTAAAGTGCTGGGAGCCGATTGTTGTCAATCTTTTGTGGTTGGCTGAGCAAGGTGAGAAGGGCAAGAATGTGGATGTCGAGGTGATGCGGAGCGTGGTTGGCAGGTGGAGGGTGGGAATGCCTAGCAGGCCGTGAAGTTGAAAAGGTGGTGGGTGCGTGGGGGTGAAAATAGATAAAATTGGATTTTTCGTGCTTAGTTAGGTACCTAAATCTGCATTGGGTGAAGCTGAAACGTGCGGGGTCAACCGTGCAGCGAATCCAATGCTGTGCTTTCCCTTTTCAGGCTCGAGGTGATGATGTTGGGTGCATCTGGACGGAAGCTTCGCAGTCTTTGGTCTTCCGGTTCCTGCCAGTCTCTCCCGCAAAAGAAGGAACATGTCGGCCCCGATAAACTTGTGCGCAATCTGCACCTCGATCCCGTTCGACGCGGCAAATCCTCCATTTGGCAATTCAGAGACCCCAGGAATCCTGACACGCAATCATTCAATCAAGTTGGGGGCGCTGGACCATATTCGCCGTCGATCATGCTCTCTCTGTCAACTCGTCTCCCTTGCCACCCAGACAGTCCAGCGAACCGAGGGCCACATCTTTCAGCCTACCCAAGAAGTCGAACTCCTTTGGTCCATTTGCGAAGATACCATCTCCAAGCCGAGCTTCAATCTCATCTACACCGGGCATGGGCCCTCTCGCGGAACCTCTCTCTGCTTCGTTCAGGAGGACCATCCAACTTCTGGAATACCAACACGCCGCGATAATGTCTGGTTTAGGCGTATTGACAACGTGGTCATTGATTTTGAAAGAATATCGAGTTGGCTGCGCGACTGCTCGGATAACCATGGCGCGTGCGCATCTAACTCTTCCACACACGGAGTCGGTCACAGCACACCTGGCTGGAACATTCCCGGAATCCAGACTATGAGGTTTATCGATGTATTTCAGGATTGCATTGTTGAGAAAACATTGAAGTGCAGGTATATCACGCTTAGTTATGTTTGGGGTAACATTTCGGCCATTAGGCTTTCAAAGTCGAATCGACGGCGCCTGCTGGAGCCGGGATCTTTGCGGGAGGCATGGCGGCTGCTACCGCGTACGATCCAGGACACAGCTCGACTCGTCAAGAGCATCGGAGAGAGATATCTCTGGGTTGACTCACTCTGCCTGATCCAAAACGACCCTGATGATGTTAAGGCAGGGACCTCTGTGATGGACCTTATTTACGAGACTTCGGCGCTCACCGTGGTTGCTGCATGCGGCCGAGATGCTGGTCATGGCCTCCCTGGGGTGAATTCAGGCAGTCGATCAGTACCATTCTACCTCAGCCAGGTGCTGCCCGGCCTGCAGCTGACGATTTACACAGACCTTGTCTACCTATTGCAGTCTTCGGTCTGGGCTTCCCGTGGTTGGACGTTGCAGGAGGAAATACTTTCGAGTCGTGTGCTTTACTTTGTCAATGATCAGGTGTTTTTTCAGTGTGGCGACCACTTACAGCCCGAGAGTTGTATTGACCACCACCTTGTACGCAAGCTTGAGCCCTGGGAGCGGGCAGATCGTCGACCACTTGCCAATCGAACGGGGGGTGGAAACACGAAGATGGCCTTCTACGACTTATGGGAAGCGCGGAAGAACTTTCCACTGGCAGTGCGCTCGTCCCAAGAGCCGTATTGGATGTTCGAAAACACGATTGACCTCTACCTCAAAACAATTATAGACTACACCTCTCGAAGCCTCACCTTCCAACAGGATGCATATAACGCCATAGCCGGGACTATCCGCCGTTTTGAATCTAAACTCCGTCTACCCTTCATATCAGGCCTACCGTCCCAGTTTTTTGAGGTATTCATTGCATTCGGCGCTCAAAAAGCGTCTCTTCGAAGGCGCAAAGGGTTTCCTAGTTACTCGTGGGCCGGCTGGATGGGCGCCGTCTCATTCTCAAGGGAATTGGTGTCAATCGGTAACTTTAACCATCAACCACCACGGATATGGATCCAATGGTTTTGTACGGTTCCGGACACTTATCAAAATGGCTGGAAGGAAGTTGTGGTCGAGCTCCCCGCTTTGTTCTCGAACCCGACTCCCGCAATTTCACGGCTTGTACAATTTGGATACACGTCCGTACCAACAAACTGCGTACTCGTCGAAAAAGGACCGTCTCTTTCCATACCCCAGGATTCGAACCCCGTGGACGGCACAATACCCAACTACCCACTGTTGAAATTTTGGACCGTGTCGATAAACTTCGCCCTTGGAGAAATGAGCCTTCAGTCTTTAGCACGGCTTGTGGATAACCGAGGCAACAACTGCGGCGAGTTGTTGCTAGATGGGCATGACGAATCAAGCTTCTTTGATGACCACGCCGTGGAGAATAAACCTCTCGAGCTCATCATACTCATGGACGGTTGTTGGTTCCCGACTCAGCCCAGGCTATTCGAGCACGAACCCATCAATACTCGGCATTTGAGACCTCAAGACTATGTTATTGTGATGTGCATTGAGTGGCAGGAGGTGCGCGATCGTGGTGGAGATGATATCACTTTCGTATCAGAGAGGAGAGGCATTGGGCAGGTTTTACTGAGCTCGGTGCCGTTCAGCTTTTCGCCGGGACCGATCTGGAAAGAGATCACGCTTGGCTGATATTTAGCAGTATGTTAGTCTGCATGAAATACTTATAGGATATCCTGCAACTTCTCAGAGAGTGGTCCATCTGCTGGTTCGCTGCCCGACTGACCATTTTGCTATTTCTTTTGCACCCGGCTGTTCGAACTGCCTAGGCCTTGCCTGGCCTGGGCCCTGAGAGGTCCAGGGCAGGCCTCCCCGGCTGCATTATTGCCTGTCCGGGTTAGGGCTTTATATGAATGATCTCATCCTGGATTTTAAAATCTGATTTTGAGTTTGAATCTGATGCTGAGATATATGATCGCATCAACTTTCTACGACCAGATCCTAAGCCAGGTAATATCCCCATCTTCCATAATCTCCCGCTGTGGGTGATGTCCAGGAGGAGTTTCAGAGTCATCGGAGTGTTCCTTGTTGTATACTTTCATAGATGTATGCAACTCTTCCTAATGGCGAGATGTTGAAACCATCTAAAACAAGTGACCGGTTCAGAAACTGTAAGTTGAATGAAGTAGGTAGAGAAATGGGAGTCAGGTTTTAATTGGCAGAGAATAAGTTACACAGTAAGAGGATGTGGTCTGAGTATATGAAACTCCTACGCAAACCCCTTTTGGGATGGCCTACCTCAGCCATGTCACACAATAGTGAAACCCGGTTAGTATGATACCTAAATGGTTTAAGCCACCATCAGCTGGTAAGCATTTTGAGGCTTTTTGCATGCGTTTGTATGGTCGCCAAAGGCCAAGCTTAACCCTGAAGATGTTTGGCCTACATGTATGGGCTCATACACATGTGAAGTAGCCAAGCGCCTTGTCCAACAAACACCACCTACCATATCAGATTTTAGCACGTATATAGGGAGAGGTTCCCAGTGATTGCAACCTCTGATTTCCTCTTCATTACTCACAATTCCAAGCAAGCAACTCTCTCACACATCCTTACAATATTTCTACTGTCAAAATGTTCTTCTCCAAGACCGCCATCGCCGCCGCCCTCCTCTCAGCCCTGCAGCTGAGCGCCGCCGCGCCATCACCCCAGAGCGGCAGCGCACCCGCCGCCCCAGGCGGGTCCCGTTCAGGAAAGATCACCTTCTTCACGCCCGGGCTCGGCTCCTGCGGACTCCAAAGTTCTGAGAGCGATCCTGTGGCCGCAATCGGCAAGTCACTGTTCGACGCGAGCACGCCGTCTGGCAACTCCAACAACAACCCCCTCTGCAACTCGAGAATCCGCGTTACTGCAGGCGGCAAAAGCGTCGAGGTTTCGGTCGTGGACAGCTGCCCCGCCTGCTCTGAGAATGACCTTGATCTCAGCCCTACTGCCTTTGCGCAGCTGGCTGATCTTGGAGCTGGAAAGGTCGATGCCACTTGGGAGTTTATCAATTAAAGACGTTGACGAATTTCCTACTTATGGTGCATGGGAGGGAGTCAAAGGAAACTGTGTATAATTAGGTTGGGGGACTGGAAGTGTCCATGCGTTAATTAGTGATGAGAGGGATGCGAGCAAAGCTGGGCTTTGATCATACCTTCTCGAGCACAGCATGGTGGTAGCTGTAGATTGGAAAAATATAATATATTATCTATACATAGTATGAAGCGAGATTGAAACAACCTAACAAAGAAAATGAATTGTTTAAAAATCAAATAGCAAAAAGCGCACCTCCACTGCTACCTTACCACAGCTAATCACCAAACCAATATGGCAACCACATCTCTGTGAGTGTCTGGTGGTGCTCATGGAATGACCACCACGTAGATGTGGTAGCTACTGAATTGTGATCATCACTCAGTTATATTTCAAAAAGTACAGCGAAACTCACAATCATCTGTGAGTTCTTGATTTTTAAATATATACTTTTCGATGGATAGATAGTTTAATTGACTGTGTGCTCGCGTGAACATTGAATTCCCCAATTCGAATCGTGACTGTGTAAAAAAATTGACTTGTAAATTGATGTTATGAATTGAAGATGATGATTAAAATCAATAATATCTAGGGCACGTAGTGGTAGATAATAGATGCGGGAGTCGAAAAAAGAACAAAATGATTTTTTGTCTGTGGTCCCGTGGTGCTAGGTGTGGTTCCACCCGACAGGACTACAGTACCACAGGCACCCAGCCCTGGAGGTATGTACTATTGCCTGCCACATTCATCCAAAGTGTGGAACCTTGGTAACTTGTATTGGATTCCAACCACGGCCCCAACGTGATTCAGCACCACGCCGTCTGACTCACGACGCTGCCTTCCTAGTCCCAACGAAAAGTATGACCGATGTTCCCGCAATGCGGGGTAGGTAGTCCGGCTCCTTCCTATTTATCCCCTCCTTTCTCGCCATATCAGACCACCTCGAGCAATCATAATGTCGGCTACAAACCATAACGCCCTCTGTCAATCGTGTAGCAAGGTACCCTTCGACCCGAAAAATCCACCGTTTGGCAACAATTTGGAGCGCTTGAGATCGTGGACTCGGAACGAGATCGATTTTGATCTCGGTACTCTCCGAGACATTCGTCGACGGTCATGCCCACTCTGCAAACTCGTCTCCCATGCCGCTTTAGTTGCCGAGCTCACCGAGCATAAGCTTTTGGGCCCTCTCACCGAATCTACAAGACTCGGCATCACATGGTTCGAGTCGCAAGAAGCCACAAGTCCTGGTCCAAGGTTCGCTCTGAGTTATAATTACAAGCAAGCAAAGGGTACCTGTCTAGCATTTATCGGCAATACTCAATCGAAGCCGGATACGCACAAGTCAAAACAGGATCCCTTTTGGTTCAGGCCGGTCATTGATAACACTCTAGATTTCAAAAGAATCTTGGGTTGGATCCGGAGCTGCGAAATCCATCATCCAAAATGCTCGCTGAAGCTGAATCCTAGACCGAACCATGAACACGATCAACGGCCTTGGCCATTCCCACGAGTCAAATTGATGCGCTTCATTGACATTGACAATGGGTGCATAGTTGAGAAAACCTCAGCCTGTAGATACATAGCGCTCAGCTACGTCTGGGGCACTGTGTCGTCTCTCCGCCTTTCCAAGTCCAATAAGGCACGGTTAGTGCAGCCAGGCTCCATCCGCGGCGCCTGGCGTCTTTTGTCCCGGACGGTAAAAGACGCCATGTTCGTGACAGAAGAACTGCAGGAAAGATATCTCTGGGTTGATTCCCTGTGTTTGGTGCAGAATGACCCGGACGACCTCCGGGCCGGCACTGATGTCATGGATCTTGTTTATGAACATTCAGTATTAACAATTATAGCGGCCTGTGGGCGCGATTCTGATCATGGTATTCCGGGAGTCCGGCCAGGTAGCCGTGCAGCTCCTTCGCATATTGGTGAGATACTTCCGGGCCTGCAATTGTCAGTATACACTGCGCCTGAATATCTAATGCGTCCCACCGTTTACTCCTCTCGAGCGTGGACGTAAGTTGAAGAATCCTATCCAGTTGAGGAGTTTTGCTGACCCACTACAAGCCTCCAGGAAGAGAAACTCTCGACGCGAGCCCTGTATTTCATCAATGATCAGGTATATTTTCGCTGCCAATCGAGGATTCAACCCGAAAACTGCGTCGACAACATTGTATTACTTTCAATACCGGAATGGATCAACATGCCACGGGTTCTAGCCGCGGCTGGAGCTACGGCCTCAATCTTCGAACATATGCAGGACTACATGCAAACGGTTCAAAACTACAGCGCACGGGCTCTCACATATCAGAACGATGCGTACAATGCCCTGAGGGGAATCCTCAGACGGTTTGAATCCGAAATGGGGTGCTCATTTGTCGGCGGTCTCCCCGCTGTAAACCTCGAAGCATTTCTCTGCTTCACGGCAGCCAAGGCATCTCTCAGGCGACGGAAAGGATTTCCAAGCTACTCGTGGAGCGGCTGGATTGGTCAGATCAAACTTTCCACCGAAATGATGGACAGAACCAAGCTTGGATCTGGCGGCTACAAGTTCTCGGGCCACAAATGGATTCGGTGGTATCACACCGACAACGACCTTCATATAAAGGCGTTGAAGACCAAACAGGCAACAGAACAGTTCCCTATTCCCAGAGGTCTCTCTCTTCCACCCAACCTGCCGACAACACCCTTGGCCCTTGGCAGTTTCCCTGAAAATAATACGGCACCCACGCATCAAACCAAGATTCCCAAGATGAAGCCGCCCTCTATCCCGCAATATGAGATGCTTGCTTTCTGGACGCTGTCAGTGTTTATAGGACTAGGTGCTGTCGATTTGGGGTGCAATGGGGAACTCATGGATAGGAACAATCGAATATGTGGCCGCCTAAGCCTCGATAACCACGATGACACAGAATTCTTTGCGGAAAACGGTATCGAGGGTAAACCTGCGCTGGAACTGATCTTGCTGAGCTTTGGCTACGGCCGGGAACTCGCCCTCTTCGACTATGATCCGTTACGGTTCGATCCCGATGAACAAGATGGGTGCTTCTTGGTTATGTGCATTGAGCGGCTGCAGGGAACCGGGCCATATGGAGCGACCCTTCACTACGTTGAGAGACGAGGGATTGGGGTGATTGGAAGTGCAGCTGTTCGCGACAGTTTTCCTCCTGGGCCAACGTGGGAGCAAATCACGCTTGCTTGACGGTTGAACAGATATTTGGGGCAACATCTCACAAATTACATATTCACCTGTGTAACATGTGTACCCGGTAACATTGGAGGCTGAACAAAAGACCTGGCGAGACTCTGGAATATAATCCATGTCCCGACCCGTTCTTGCTGAGCTCACCCAAAACGGGAATGGAATGCGGCCCAGACTGCGGGAGAGGCGTTTTAATCCCTGAACTGGCGTGATCGGCACCAAAATATTGGACAGGGACATCCGATGTTTCACTGCGGCTGAATGCTGCATGAGCTTGGAGCCACAAATATTGAGGTGCTTATCCCTCTTGGGCATAATTTGTGACAATCAGGCTCCGAGTCTTTTGAGAGAAATCCTTCTTGTTCCTCCCTCTTGTTTTTGTTCGAAACATCTCTCTTATGTCAGGCCTCTTCGACACACTTCACCAACTCTTAAATTGTTCCAACCTGACTATCTTTACTCTCCCCTCCTAAGAGGGATCCGACAACATGCCGTTTGACTTTAAGAAATACGACGAAAAATGTGCGGGGATGAACGCGGAGGAGCTGCAGCGGCAATGGCAACATTACACGCGTCTAATCACCGGTGCCGCAACATCAACGACGGTTTCCGGTCTCGCCCTTCCTTTTACTGCAGGTATCTCCGTCATTGGAGTTGGCATGGCTGCACCAGCAATTCATAACGCCCGGAAGAAGCGAGAAATTATCGAGAAGCACTTGACCCTGCGTGGAACAACACACAATACCCGTAAGAGAGATGTGCTTTCAGGGGTGGCTGTGAGCGGGACAATCGGTGTCGTGACGCTCGGAGTGGGAACAGCTGGCGCGGATGTTATCGCCACAGCTGGAGCTGAACATGGCATCTCGGCGATTGTTGCGAACGAGACAGCTATCAAGGTCGTCACGCATGCAGCCATGGATGGTGTGGGGATGGGCGTTGAGCATATGCACACACATCATATGCAGAAAAGGGAAGCACACAAGGCATTCGCTGCGGCTGGAACGTTCCAGGCCGTGGCTGATGCTAAAGCGAGAGAGGCAGGTTATTCCGTCTCGCCGTACGCTCAGACACCACAGCCATATGGAGCTGGTCCTAGCAATGGACAACCGGTCTATGCTTCCCCATACGACAATTATATACCACCGCCGCCGCCTTACTCTGCAGCTGTCGGATCAACACCTGGTCAGCCGGCCTTCACTTATGCTCAACCCATTCAACAAGCACCGGGACAGCCATGGCAACAGCAACAGCCCTTCCCGGCAGCAACGCCTGTTCCGCCTCAGGCTGCTCAGGGATACCAGAGCCCTCCTCCCAACGCGACTGGTCCGAATTCAGCATATAATGCCTACGACATGAAGGGAATCGCAGACGCTCTTCCACCGCCTGCTCCAACCCCGGCGCCTCCATTCCAACAGCAGTCGGAACAACAGCCATACCAACCAGCCCACTCTGGTCCGCCGGCAGGCCAGCATTACTCATACCAACAACAGCCTGAATACCAACAGGGGCAACAACAACCATCGCAGCAACAGCAGCAGCGAGCAATGGAGGGTCATCAATACCAATATCAGCAACAATCGCAATATCCGGGTCTCCAGTCGGGACAGCAAGGCGAACAGCAACCGCCGCCTCAGCAGCAGCAACCGCAGCAACAACAACAACAGCAGCCTCCTGTTCAACAAAAGACAGAACATCAGCAGTATTATCAACAGCAACACCAGCATTATCAACAATCACAACATCAACAACAACAACCCCAAGCAGCCCAACAAGACAGTGGACAATATCAGAATCAGCAACCACCAAATGGACAGCAACAAGTGCAACAGCCGCAGTATTATCAGCAGGCTCACTATAATTACGGCCAGGCACCGCAGCAGCAGCAACAGTCTCAGGAGCAAACTCAACAGCCACAACCTCATCCAGGCACGCAAGGTCAACATCAACAAGTCGAGTCTCAACAGCAATACCAACAGCCAGCATCCGTCTCGGGATCAAGCATTACCTGGACTGAGGCTCAAACACAGCCCACAGTCACGCCCGTTGTCACGTCCGTCCCGGAAACACCAGTCTTGCATGCACCACGTCCAGCTGCCCCTCCAACAGCTTACACCCCGGTACTCCAAATTACAGACCAAAGCAGTCCGACACCGCCCCCTTCACAGCCATCCCAACAGCCTGTCTCGCAGCAGGTATATCAAGGGCCCGAGATCTCCATTCAGCAGGCGCATACGCCACAGCCAGTTCCACAACAATATTATCAGCCTCCCACACTGATGGCACCTGCTACTCCGCAGCCAATTCAGCAAGCTCAAACCCCCGCACAGCAATATTACTTCCCTCCGCCTCCAGAAGCTGCTGATTCATCCAAGAAAGGGAAAGGAAAGCGGGCAAGCTTGCTTTCTTCATTTGGTTCAAGCACCCCGACACCGGCTCAGTCGTATCAAATGGCCTACTCTTCTCCGCCACCTCCTCCGGCAGCGACTGCTCCTCCAACCCAAGTCTATCAAGCTCCCGGTCTACAATCTCCCCCTCCTATGCAGTATTCTACCGCTCAACAAACTTCACAGCATCCTCAGCAATATCAACAGCAGCCTCAGTATCAACAGCAGCCTCAATATGTACAGCAGCCTCAGCAATATCAACAGCAGCCACCCCTGCAAGGTCACTATACATCCACACCCCAACCTCCGGTTCAAACTCAGTATTCCCCTCAACAGCCGCCACCTCCCCCTGTTCAGAACCAACAACAGCACCAATTTCCAGGATACCCACCGCAGCAACAACAGCAACAACAGCAGCAACAACAGCAACAACAGCAGCAACAACAGCAACAACAGCAACAGCAGCAACAGCAGCAACAACAGTACCCCCCCACGCCTCCATATCAGTCACCACCACCACAGTCAGCACCTCAACAGGGATACTTTGCTCAACCTCAGCAGCAGCAACAGCAGCAGCAATGCTACAATATTCCTCCGCCTCCCCAAACACCGCAGCAGCAACAGTGGAATATGCAAGGGCAACAGATGGTATCACCGCTTACACCTGCTGCCACTCCTGAGTGCATGCCATCGGCAGGATACGGATATCCGCAGGGTGTCACAGGGCAACAGCAAGGTGGTTATTATGTGCCGCAGCAGTGATTCAGAGTATGGAATTCGAAGAGAACCGTGACAAAACTCAGTCCTGTGGTTGTTATGACAAAGACCCATTTCATAGGTGCTAAATATTTCGTATTTTGCTGTACAAATAGAAATAAATATTTGCAATTTCGTTTGCACATAATGAGAGACCAATCGATTCCTCTGTTGGCCAGACAGACAAAAGACTTAAACAGCTCAACTTGTGCTGCTGACTAGTACTCGTCCAAACTCAACTTTACTCCCTATTAAAAGCCCTCACCTCCTTGACGTGATCCAGTACCCCATTCATCTGCATCGTAAACATATCCCCAGCGGACTCGGGCACCTCGCTCTTCCCGTACAGGAACCCCATCGGAAAGCCCAAATCAAACGGCACGGCGCCTTCAATCTCCTTGATGTCCTCGTCGCTCAACTTGACCTCCAGAGCGGCGATGTTGCCCTTTAGGTGCTCAACCGTCCTGCACCCCACAATGGGGAAGACGTAGGGGGCCTTGGCGCTCACGTACGCCAGCGCCACGCTGGTAATAAGCGTCTTTTTCCTCGCGGCGACCTTCTCCAGCGCCTGGCTGACTTTGACTTCGGCCTCGCTCGGTTCCGCCTGGCGGCCCTCCTTTTTTGCTTCCGCACGCTGGGCTTCGGTTCTGAACCGGCCGCTGCCCAGCGCACCCCAGGGCGCGATGCCCATCCCTTCGGCCTTGCACATGGGTATGATGTCGCGCTCAAAGTCGCGGAAGGAGGCGGACCAGCGGCCCTGGTAGACGCTGAAGGGGCGCAGGCCGTGGCATCTAGCGAACTCATTCGCCTTTGAGACTACCCAGGCTGGCGTGTCGGAGACGCCGAGGTAGAGGACCTTTCCGGCCGAGACGAGGCGGTTGAGCGAGGTCATGAGCTCCGGGATCGAGGTCGTCATGTCGTACCAGTGGATGTATAACTGAAAGGGTTTTCAAAGTTAGAATAAAGTGTCGAAAGAAAAAGAAAAGGGAAAAAGAAAAGGAAAACATACAATGTCAATGTAATCCGTCTGCAGCTTCTTCAAGCTCGCTTCGACAGAAACGTGCAGGCTCTTGGTCCCGTTGCCGCCGTAATTGGCATAAATCTTGTGGCTGCCGCCCGCCGGAGCCTGCGGTCTGGTCTGGTAGTTGGTCGAGTACTTGGTCGCGAGGACAATCTGGTCCCTGTTGTTGCGCTTCTTCATCCAGGCGCCGACGCGCGTCTCGGATTCCTCGTACTGGTAGTTGCTGGCGGTGTCGATAAAGTTGCCGCCGCTCTCGAAGAAGTGATCCAGAATCTGCTCGGTCGTTTCTTGGCTGCAGGCGCCCACTTGAATGAGGTTAGGATAATGAATGGGTGGTTAGGGCGATGGAATTGGGATGTGACAACATACAAATTTTCTCCCAGGCGTCACCAAAGTTCATGGCGCCGAGGCAGAGAGGGCTGACCCAGACTGAGGCCGTGGGGGCGAGGAGACGGTACCGGCCCAGGAGGGTTTTTGGGGGTGGTGCCGAGGGCAAGAGTGGGTGGTTGCCGGTTGCGGTCGCGGGGGCTGACATTGTGGTTGTCTTTGAGGGAGACACGTACGTTGAGATGGATGATATGGGTTTTGAGAGTATACTAATTAGACTAGTATTTCAATTTTGATTGAAAGTTGTGAATTTTGTCAGTTCAGCTATGTACCAACATGAAGAAGGCCCCTCGGCTCCTTCTTATACCTCTCCAACCCAATGCAGCATTCCTCTATCCTACAATTCATATATCCCATACTCGTATCACAAGCGACTTAACACCGAGCACGGCGGACGCAAAATCCGAATGACGCACGTTGGTGTAACAATACTTTGTATATCGGCGTTATTAAATTTGCGCGTGTGCATCGGAGATAATATGCACGCTCCCTCGCACAAACCTATAGGATAAACCCTTCGCGGCTGCATTGACAACCAACACGTCGGCGACTGCGGCGCCTGCAGTGCCCGCTTAATTAGTGAGCAAACCTGAAATCCAACCTCTTGCTCCCCTTATCCTCCGTCGTGTCCAAGTACCGCCTCCTCTCCTCCAAACTCATCCCCTCCCACTTCTCATCTCTGCTCTTGTTCCTCCAAACATAGTACCCCTTCACCAGCAGGTAAATGACGATATTCATGCTGGCAATTCCCACCAGCGTCCTGTTTCCCCTCCTGTACTCTGGCCTGTCGTCCTTGCGGTAGATATTCGACCCGATGATGCTGTTGATCTGCACAGACATGTTGTACAGCGCCGCCGAGACGGTGCGGGTTCTAACCGTGTTACTGTTGCGGCTGCACCAACCTACCTGCATCGGATGCGTCGAAGGGTACGAGAGCAGCACGATGACGAGCGCGTAGGCCGCCCACCGGTTCGCGTTTGCGGGGAGGAGGTATAACCCCAAAACGCAGGGGAGGAGCCAGATTTGCATTGCGACGCCCATGAGCGCTCGTTGGTTGAGTTTTTCGGAGAGGTAGGTTATTAGTAGCATCTGCATTTATTTAAATCAGTACAAGGTGTTAATGCTAAGGAGAGAAAAAAAAAATACATTTATAGTGCAGGTTATTTGACAGGGTATGCTGAGCAAGTTTGAGTCGAACGTGTCGAAGCCCAGCTGTCGAAGAGTCAGAGTGAGGTAGTTATCCGGCGGTCCGGCCGGGATTGAGAAGGTGAGGCCGATGATGTAGATTGGCCAGAGGTCGTAGTCGCAGAGAGACTCCCAGAGGAGCTTGAACGTTATTGCTTGGCGATTGTGCATGTCGGACTTGGAAGGGTCGTCTCGCAGTATGCGGTTGACCATGATTTTCTCTTCACGTTCCGTGAACCATCCCTCTTTCCTCCAGCGCGCTTTTGTTTGCGTCGGGCTAGGTACCATGGCGAAGACTGACCAGACGCCGATGACGAGGGTGAGGATGCCTTCGAGGAGGAAGAGCCTTTTCTGGCTAGTTAGTGAACGGGATGAGATATGATGTGATAGATGCATATGCTCACCACCTCCATCCCTCATAGCCGTGGTATCCTCTGAGCCTCAGCAATCCGTAAGCGAGCAGTGGTGAAACGACGTCCGTCAACCGGTTGGCCATCCAAAAGAGAGCAAGTCGAAATGGAAGCTCGGATCCCTTGAAGAAGTATGACATGTACTGTCTTGATTAGTATCCCTCTTGAACTTGTCGTGGATGATGATTGGGCCTAGAACCTACCAGAATGGTATCCGGGATGAATCCTCCCTGCAGCAATCCAATCAAAGCTCTGGTGACTAGGAAAGATTGCTTCCCCTTCAACCAAAATTGTGAAGCGCTCACAAGACTCCAAAGAATCATCTGTGCCGGAATCCATCGATCCCTGTTTATCACACATGTTAGATGAGTGCCCCCCTTTTTCCGACTTTAAAGGGGCATAAGGAAAACCACTCACGGCCCAACCTTCTTGCTGATCAACTGACTCGGCAACTCAGCCAACAGAAAGCTGACGCGAAACACAGTCTGCCCCAAGTTGTAATCATTCGTGTCCAGTCCCAAATCGGGCAAGAAGTTGTCCGTGTTCGCCTGGCTGATGTTGCTCCTGTCCAGATCGAGCGCAAAGAAGGCGATGCAACTCCAAGCCGTGACCTTCCAGTCGATCCGCTTGACGAGGGGGATCTCTTCGCCCCATGTCCACTTGAAGGACGGATCGAACCTGTGGCGGTTCTCGTACTTTTCGCTGGGAAGAAAATAAGGTGCCAGGTTCGGATCGTCAAAGACCGAGGGCTGCGTGGCGATGTCGTCTGGCCGGCGGGTGTCCTTGCTGCGTGTCCAAAGCGAGGAGAGGTTTGTGGTGGGCTTCTGGCATGCGCGGTACTCGGCTTGCTCTTCCAGAATACGGTTGCGTATGGCTTCTACTTCGGCCGAGTCGGGAGAGGGCTTATCAAGTTTTTCTTTCTCTGAAGAGGAGGACTTGGCGGAGGAGGCGTCGTCGCTGCTGGTCGCAGTCAGTGGGAGGAGCACTGCAGCCGAGGGCTGGATCTTGTCTTCTCCTGCTGTAGTTGAGGACGCCATGGTGAAGAGAAGCCGTGAAGTTGATTGCTATAACTTCGGCTGAGTCCATTGTGGGTTTCGGGATGAATAAGTAACGTAGTGTTGCCGCCTCTTTTATATTTCCATGTGAGGACCTCGTTGGATCGTGAATTGTGACATGGCACTTGGCAAATGGCGACAACATCTTCCTTCATGACAGAATACTACAGTCCAAGCCTTATAGTCAACCATTTCTGTCCTCGTTGTTGTGGGGGTCGCCGTTCTCGGTGCCGTCCATACAGAGGTAATCGACTATGAGAACATGAAGCTCACCCATTACCATGGATGATGTCGCCATCAACTGTGGCGATTTCGACTCACTGTTGGCTGCAGGGTGTCGATGAACCTGTTCGTGACTGCGGGGTTGATGGTTGCTCCCCCGGTAATGATGCATGTATGAATTGGGTGATATTCCAGGGAGATGGCGCGCTCGGCCGAGTAGCCAACCTTATCCGGCTGTAAGTTGTTGGCCAAGACAAATCAAAGCAGAAGGAGGCATAAACAGAGGCACTAGAAGTTATAAACATGCTTACTGATAATTGTGATATAAAATTAATATTCTCAGTGCACTGGTGCCTACTAGTTTTATCGGTGATAATTGTGAGCCAAGTTTACGAAAGTGAGGAAATAGCCACCAAAAGAGAAAGAGACGGGCCGCGGAGAAACCAGAGTCTGGGCAGAGGTGTTGCCAAGACATCGCCCAGGACTCAGCACGGCAGAATCATAAGACCAAGGTGATGAATTGGTTATGGTGGGAAACGGAATCCCACGCAAATGCTTACAACTAGGTACAATATCAAGACAAGTGGCTGGCTGCTGCAGTCAAAGATGCTGCGGTGTGGTTTATTGGCAAATTTAATGTTGATACTAGGGCTGTGTTGTTAGTTTTCTAGGTAGATAGCTTTGAGGATGTTAGTATACAAGAGTAAAGTATTGATGTAGAATGATAAACCATCAGGAGCGACTTAGAGGGACTTGGTAGGCGAGTCGGCTCCGGGCCAAGGATGCGTTGAACGCATTGCTGAGTTACTTGAGGCTGCTGGATGGTGAGCTTGAATGTTGGTGGGTATTTTGACTTGGACAACGTGGAGGAAGTGGCAGGGGAGATTATCAGGGAGGTTTTCGGTCAGACCCCGAGGAAAGGAGAGGAAGAAAAGCAGGAGGGTCTAAGGTACGGTCGATCGGGGTTAGGGTTACCCCTAGAGAGTTTACGGGATATATGGAGATGGTATACGGAGGAGACTTTAGAGACATTGGGTTGGATGGGTGGATCGAGGGCGCTAGGAAAGAAGGGATCGAAGAGTTGATTGTTTCGTATCTATTGGCTGTGGTTGAGAGGTCGGCAGGGTGGTATTTCCCTTTATGGGGAATAGCCAGGAGTAGGCCGAGGCTTGTGGCAGGATGGTGGTCTATATGAGAGTCTCCCGGAACGGATTCATTTATTATGGTCTCGTCTTTTGGTCTTGCGATTGGGCTTTACGGCAGAAAGAAAAGAGGGTTGTGTGAATCAAATCTTATTCTCTACCGTTCACTGCTATGGATACCTGCTCGAGCTTTCTGTCTCTAGGTCCGAAATCACTAGACCACTGCTTGTACTTTGACGTTCAAATTTTGATTATAAGGTATTATGGACATGCACCGTTCATCCAGGTATAAAGTAGGATAGGATTCAATCACTCCAGTGTTGTTCATCCGATCAATGGATCACCAAATCCACTGATTTAGTCCCTGAGTTGTTTAATATATTCTTTGTCTATCCCAGGCAATTACCTCTCATAATTTCTGATCTAATGATCATGTGGGTCATATCCAAGAGAGAGTATTCAAGCTTGCATCGTGAACTCAAGGTTGAGTTGGAGCAATATGTTACGCCCCGTGCGTAATACCCCCGCACACAGACCGTTGGGTGGTCTACAACCAATCTTAACTATCGCGATTGCTTGGTACGATACAATCGTCGCGATAAAGATAGTATTGAGGAATCATAATATGCTGTAATCTCTAAAGAACCTAATTTATATCGTCCTCTCACGTACTGCCTGTGATACGGTATCGAACAAAAATTAAATTGCTTTGATATTAGAGTGCTGAGATTCAGGCTGGTACTCTTCCAGAAAGCACCTAGCCCCCTAATAATGCCATCATAAGCTGCTTCTAGCTAAACGTACCAGTCTTCCAATGGTTGAGAAATTGGTCTGATCGTTTGGTAGATGGGTGGTCCAGCCCTAAAACTGTGCGTCTCAGTTGCAGGCATGCATCCATTAGGGCAATAGCGTCATCGAGCCGGCCTCGGCGGTTCCAGGTAATAGCAAGGTCATACATCGCTTGCAAAGTATCTGGATGCTTCTCTCCGAGGACCTCCTGCCGCAGCTCCAAGACTTTTATGTCAATCCGCTCAGCCTCGCCATACCGACCCTGCGCATAGTATGTGGTTGCGAGAGACGCCATACTCGAAATCGTATCCGGATGCTTCTCCCCAAGAACCTCCCGCCGCAGCTCTAATACTTCGATCTTAATCGGCTCAGCCTCGACATACCGACCCTGCGCATGGTATATTATTGCGAGAGACGCCATACTCGAAATCGTATGCGGATGCTTCTCCCCAAGAATCTTTCGGCGCAGGTCTAATACCTGAATATACATTGGCTCAGACTCGCCATGCCGACCCTGCTCAAAATATATCGTTGCGAGGTCGGCTATACTCGAAATGGTATCCGGATGCTTCTCCCCAATAGCCTCCCGCTGCAGCTCTAATACTTTAGTATAAGTCGACTCAGCCTCACCATACCGACCCTGCGCATAGTATGTGGTTGCGAGAGACGCCATACTCGAAATCGTATCCGGATGCTTCTCCCCAAGAACCTCCCGCCGCAGCTC